>JAYXIM010003359.1:0-10127 GCA_037575425.1 Anastrepha fraterculus
AGAGCAGGATGATGGAAATTTTTTTTCCAAATTTTTTTGAAAAATGTACAACAATGTTATTGTTATATGCAACCAAAGAAACTGTCAGAAGAAAGTTAACAGTTAGTGGCGATGAAACGGCCAGAAACGCAATAGATTACAAATTTCTTTAACAAAAAAAAGAGAAGAAAAAGAGTAAACAACAACAACAATAATCAGCACCACTACATGCACAGTTTCCTTTTATAGTGTCGTGATTTGCAAATATTTTATCATACTATTTAGGCTTTGTTACGCTAAAACTGGATGAGATGGTTAATGCAACAAGTGCATAACTGTGCAACATGCGCGTAAAAGCAGGAAAGTGCTAATACTGACATCAGTTTATATTGTATGAACACTTGCATCCTTTTGTTTTTTTTTTTTTTAAGGAGGTTGAAATCAAAATGTCAGAAACATCGCAAAGGTGTCATCACACCAATGGTATGTGGGCCACGCTCCCACTAACACTATAACAATTCTCCACCTCGGCTAGTTCTACCCTGGGACCACAAAAGTATAACTTCTGGGTAGTGCCGCGTTTATGTCCGAAGACACAATAGGTACCCGCGTCCAGGTTCCTCTCCTATAGGCGTATGAAGGCTATACACCGCCGATAGTCTCAATTACTCCCACTATGTTCATAGGTGGTCCAAAGTAAAGGAGGTATCGGAAAGCTTGCAGTAGTGTTATCTTAATTCACTACTGTCTTGTCTTCTGTATGATACACTTGCATCCTTAACACATTGTTGGGCATAGATATGCTGGTCTAGCTTGCAAGGTGATTTGGAAATACATAAGTGGCATGAGGTAAGAATTCTAAAAATGAGTTGTTATGACGGGAAGGCGACAAGTTTGCCTTGAGTGTCTTATTTAAAATAATGTCAGCTCATATATTTTCTGAGAATAGCTTTTATTGCAACATATGTCTCTTGTTTTATGTAACAGTTGCTCGATGTGGCACGCTTTCTGCATGTCGCAACATGCATCGAAATAGGTAGCTGGAGCTTAGTAGGCCTCTATACATTGAAGTTTTATCAAAATTTACGGAATTTACAATATGTTGCAAGTAGTTTTAATTTTGCAACATGTAAAAAAAGCCTTGAATATAAGTCTAACAAGTTATTTGCGATATTTTGGAAGTGGCTGAACTTATTTTTTGGTCCAGATAATTGGTGTTGCACGTTCACGGTATGTTGCAACATGCCCTATATTGAATGCCCGTCTAAAATTCGTTATTTTATACCGGAATGAAAATAATTTGCAATATGTTGCAAGCATGTGTGGTGCTGCAACAACCAAAAAATACGTATAGAATGTTTTCTTTTAGCCATTTGAGCTTAATGCGAACTCCCATAATTATTTTATATAACAGGTGTTTAATGCTAAACTGTATGTTGCAACATGCCATTCACTTGTAGTGCATAAATGATTAAAATTCGTTTTTGCCGTAATTAAATTTTTTTTTTTTTAATTGAATTCAATTACAAAATATTCTGAGCACTTTTGATTATGCAACATACAATAAATGTATAGCCCCTGAGGACGTCTTTAGTACTGCATCACGCAAATAGTTTTTATGAACTCCGCCATTTTCAAAACATAAAAGTATTCTCCAAGACGTTGTAAATAACCATTTAAAATCGCTTTTGATTTCCTGCCACATGCAAATAATTAATTAAATGCAACTAAGCAGCATAAGATTTGCCCTGCCGCGTTACCACCCAGCGCATACGCAAATATCGAGCCCCTCAGGCTCCGCAATCTGCCATGCAACATCTATTTATGCATCTGTGTGTTCCACGTTGCATGCTTAGTCGCATGTAATCACTTAATAAGCCAATGTTGCATGATGATCAATGTTGAGCTCAATATGCGCCGCTTGCTCACGTGCAACTTTGGAAATGTAATTAATTTGCCAGCAAGTAAGCGCGAACACATACAAACACACACATATACGTAAAACTAAGGCGCAGACCTATAGCAACAACAGAAAAAAACCAACGAATTGATCGCTTTTGCTGCCATCCCGGCCACTTGAACGAGTGCTTAGCTGAATGTGTGCAGCCGTCGCAACACTTTGAGTGTTGGCGTTGGTGTGGCGACAAACATGTGCGAGCACTTGGCCACCACAGTATGCGGCATTGGTACTCCAGAAAAAAGGTAAACTACTTGCCACACTTAATAAAAAAAAAACGAAAATCAAGAAAAAAGAACAACTTCGAATAATGACAACAACATCAAGTAACGGCGACATGAATGCCGCGCAACAAACACCACCAGCTGGACATACTGTGTTGCACGCAGTTGCAAGTATCTCAAGTTGTAGTGGCTGGAGTGTCTGAGATTGTGGCCACAGTGGTTAGCCATTGCAGCAGCAGTGGCAACAAATGAAGACAAATGACCAGCATGCAAACCATTAATTTTCCTACACTTCATTCGTTGCCACTGTGGCAGCAGCAGCAGCAACCGCACCACCACCAGCGCCAGCAGCAGTAATGCCAACAGCCAAAGAAACTTCTATTTGATTGCCTTTCGGTGTATGCACATACACACATACTATGTACATATAAACGATTCTGTGGGGCCACATGCAACATGTGGTGTCCGTTGACATGCCAGAACGTATTGGCTGCACACTTTGTCGGTTGATCTAGTGAAGCGTCTATACACATACACAAAACACTCTTGCAAATTATTTCGAGTTAAGTGGCAACTTCTCTGTATTTATTGTTCGCGTTTTTTATTATTGTTGTTATTTTTGTTACCAATCGCCTTGTTGGCAATGAGTTTTGTCAATTGCCACATGATTTGACTACGCTTTGTCACCAATTAATCAGCATTAATCGTTTTTGGTTGGCGCTCAACCCAATTGAATGGTGGCGGTGAGTGGGTATATGGCGCATACACTAACAGATATACCAAAATACGGAGGCTTAATATACTGGCACATACACTATTGTAAGTTTCTGCTCGCATTTGAGATATGCGTTTAAGTATTGTGAGTTAGAGGGACTTTTCAGCTGCCTCCAAAAGACAGATATTTTTTGATGAGAAGGTTTTTCTTGACAAAAATTCACTCAATCTGCTGTGGAGGGACTTGAGGATTGAACGCAGTACTTAATGTGACTATAGTACTTATTATTGGCTTATCCAATGCAAATCTACTCAGCTATGGCGGCCAACGCCCTATACGAGCTCTGATACTCAGCTAAGCTGATACGAAAACTATTTCGTTAAAAGCGAATAGTGGCGTATAGTTGAATGGATCATATAATACACTTTATCAAAAAGAAAAAAAGAAAGGAAAAAGAAGTTTCCTTCTGTAATTCAATAATTCGAAACATAAGACAAAGATCACATTCACAATATAAGTCACAGAGTTGACAAAAAGTAACAGGATTGCAGTATGGCAGCAATTATTGGGTAGCTCGTACAGGCCCTTAATCTCCATTAAACTGGTATTTGTGCCAACACGAT
The DNA here is from genome assembly GCA_037575425.1 of Anastrepha fraterculus. Lineage (NCBI taxonomy): Eukaryota > Metazoa > Arthropoda > Insecta > Diptera > Tephritidae > Anastrepha > Anastrepha fraterculus. The sequence goes on from JAYXIM010003359.1 coordinate 3,499, forward strand.
TTTTGTGATGAATGTTTTCCCTGTGTTTTCAAATGCAACGAAAAGTAGAATTTTTTCCGTATTATTTCCCCTATTATTAACAATTCCATTCAGACCTAATACCGTAACATACTCTGCATTATTTATTCCTTAAGTTTTCGCTGCCGTTTTACAAGGCGTCCGCTAGTTCTACTGGGTCATAGTTTGTTTCCACCACCGCCAAGCTACTTTTATGGAGATGGTTTTTTCCTTTAATCAAATTTGAAATCAAATTTTTGAACATTAACTATGTAGGTGGAATGCTGCTGTCAAAAAGCCATATCAGTGCCAAATAAGTAAAGGTTTTCTTTGATATAGATCCATTTCTTAATGGCCACATCTTTTGGAAAAATATTATCAATGAGGAGAAGAGTAAGTTGTAATCAGCAAGGTAAATTTCTTTACTCAACAGAAAAAGGCGCCTTAAAATGAATACTTTCATATCGGAGGTCGGCATGTTTAACCCATTAACTAAAACTGTTGCATCAAAGAAACGCTAACTTTAAAAATTTGATGAATGCCCATTTTAAGCCGAAAATTATGCACATATTATAAATGTCAACGTAAAAAAACGTAAAAAGGATACAATTTTTTTTTAAAGAAATATAATTTTTGCTAAAATAGTATGCAACTTTTATCTCTGTGATATGGGTTTACATAATATCCACATTCTACAAGGTGGCACAAAAAAAAAATCACCTTACCACAAAGTTTATAGTCTTAGCAATTGGCGGTGTACGGCAATCATACTTGACACTTGTGAATTAGAGAGCTGCAGTATACAAGAAGACAAGTATTGGAACGTGTAAAGGTCAAAATAAAGATTTCCATCACACAAAATCGTTTATTTTTAATTAGTGAAAAAGTTATTTTAATGACTAAAAAAAAAACAAAAAAGAAAACAAACCATTTTTCTAATCGCGGTCGCCCCCTCGGCAGGCAATGGCAAGCCTCCGAGTGTATTTCTGCCATGAAAAAGCTCCTCATAAAAAATATCTGCCGTTCGGAGTCAGCTTGAAACTGTAGGTCCCTCCATTTGTGGAACAACATCAAGACGCACGCCACAAATAGGAGGAGGAGCTCAGCCAAACACCTTACAGAAGTGTACGCTGTAAAAGGGTTGCCTGTTATATTTTGCACTGAATAATGAAAATACAGTAAAATTATAATGCAAACATTACTGTTCTTAAAAACATTCTCCTGGGAAGCCAATACTGCTGCATTCCCTCGAACTAATTTCCAAAGCACTTTTGTCACTAAGAATTCCATAACTCCAACACGAGCTGTTTAAATGCTTCCACAACATTTGCAGGCGTTGAAAAACGTTCAGCTTTAAAAATCCCTTTCTACGTGAGCAGGAACAACGAGGCGTAATCGATTACTGGAGAGCCCATTCGGGCATGCGTTGGCAGACTTATAGATCCAGACGGATTAAGGCAGAAGTAATCCTTAACTTAAGCGGAAAGGACATAAAACGTTACATTGAACTACTAAAAGGACACTGTAAACTTAATTATCACATGAAAAAGATAGGTATGATAGAAAACGATTCCTGTAGACTCTGCAAAGAGGCACAAGAAACAGCAGAAAATGTTCTATGCGACTGCCCAGCAGTGGCGCGACGCACACTGGGGATTTTTGTACAGAGATGCAGAAAAAAGTATACATCTCAAAAAATATTTACATTTTTACTACTAACGAAGTTGTATATATTTGTGTATGAAAAGAACATGTTTAAAAACTATTTAAAAAAAAAATTTTAAAAAACAATGTTTTTTTTTTTTATTAATATAAGCCAGCAAATATTTACGCACAGGATACATGTAAGTTCATAATTCTGAATTACCCTCAAAATGTCAAAACAAAATTAAAAGTGTTTCGTTATCATTATGCACACACTAGAAAGCGTTTAGTTATTATCATTGTCAAAAAATAATCAGGGCGCCTGGTGGCACCTGCAATTGATTAAAACTGAAAGAGACGTTATTAAGCAACACGTTGATACTAGTTTCTGACCGTAGGTAAATGTAGCTCAACTTGCAGATCCAAGAATATGAAGGAATATGATTTTTTATTTTTTTTCGTATAATTAATTATAAATAGATAATCAAATGCGTTACAGCCTTTGTTCTTCCGGCTAAAATATATAAAAATATCGTACCCTAAATGAGAAATAAAAAATTGGAAGTCGGCTCAAGCAAAAGGAAAAAAAACCACCTTGGGCTTTGAAGTTTTTTCTTAGTCAGTTCAATACTATAAAAAAATTATACTTGCGACATATCTATAAAAAAAAAACTGTAAGTCGGAGTTTAGTAATTCTTTTTGATTTTACTGTTGGTTCTATTCTGGAATTTAGAAATACCATTAAACATTGCGTAGGTGGTATGTTGCAAATTTGACTTTTTTCCGCAAAATCCCCAGTGTGCGACGCAGACTAAATTACCTGGGAAATGGGGCTGTTGATCCAAATCTTCTGGTAGAAATTAAGCCTACAGCAGTTTAAAGATTTATTTTATCAGGTCGCAGTGCACAAACAGCCAATCAATAATAAATAAAAAAAATTGGAATCGGAATTTGTTTTTATAGTTTGGGGACAAAACTAAATCATTTGGTGCCAAATCAGGGCTATAAGGTGGATACTCCATTAACTCGATCTTTTGAGTGCTCAAAAGCTCTCTTTTTTTCGGAATGACATCCCTGAAGAAGATACTCTCATTTGTACCTCTATACCTGCTTAGCTGTACGCACGACTTCTAGCCTCACAGCTAGAGCGACATGCTAAACAGCTCTCCCCAATCTACCACTCTACCCGCGGAACTGCCAAAAAGATATTACCTCACGGAGCTGACAAGCTCAAAGGCTCCTTCAAAAAACGCTTTTGTATGAGATGAAATGTGGGAGCAGGCATTGTCTTGATGTTGAATGACTCGTCACCAGCGGCTGGTTTTCCTTCATTTTCCGAAAACTTCTGATAAAAAAAAAAACTGTCTACCATTCCAAATTGACTGATTTCAGTTTTTCTAAATTAAAAAAAAAATATAAAAAATTTGCTTAGAGCTGCTGCTTTATATTAAACACATCTTAGTACACCCGTACTGTTGATTCCTGTTTATTTCTAGCCCATACGCATAGCTGCAAGATTGGTTAACTCTTGAGATATCGAAGACGTGATTTGAACCACCGAATCTGAATTTTTCCAATATTTATTTCTGCCAATCGTCACGAGCCCGTTTTTGCGCAATTGTAAAATTATGCGATATCCAACGAAAAGAAATCTTATTGAGGGCCAAATGTTCTTACAATATAAAATATATACTAATGTAACCAATGCCCAACGATTCCTCTATCTTAGTAAAAGTCACATGGTGGTCTTTCTTTATCAGTTGACGCATAACATTGATTGCTTTTTACACAACAACCATTTTGGGATGACTTTCACGAAATTCATCTTGTAAGTATCTACGACCACGTTCCAATTCGTTGTCCCAGTGTTTCACAGTGGCTAAGTGTGGTGCTTCAACGCCACAGCTCAAAGTGAGTTGATCAATGCTCTCCTGCCTCGATAGTCCACTTCAAAAATCGTAATAAATCATCGCACGAAAGTGCTTACGAGTCAGTTCCATCTTTTGGGCGAGAAGAATTTTTCAAATGATTGAGCAAATAAAGCTCATTATTGAAAAAGTTTTATGTAAGTTTATGCTAAAAAATTAAACAATTTTTGATGAAGATATCAAATTGGAGCCCATCACGCGTGGTGTTGCAAAGGCAGCCCTTTATAGGTAAACTGCGTATATTTAAGTATGTTGCTCTACCCAAAAATTTCAAACCCATTCAATCGTATTTGTTAAATATTAAATAAATGTTTGTTCCATTTCATTATTTTTCAAAACACTCTTACAGGCTGGCAATTACGAGTACTTTGCATTGCAAGCGAAGAAATAAGAAATATTTACAACGTAGCAGAAATAACGAAATGGGTCCAAGCGTGAAGAAAGGAATTGAGAGAATACGTCCGAACAATGCCGAATGAACGCTTATGAAACATACATAGAATTAGACGGCAAATTCAATTGACACAGACTACCCTGAATTCCGCTAATTCGATGGCATTAGTGCTGGATATCGGGATCTACTGATATGAAAAACTAATCACAGGTAAATGAAATGGTTGAAGTACCAGTCTGGCACTCTCCAAGTAGCACTAAAGCGCCGTATTGATACCAGAGAAATTTAATAGAAATATATATTATATTAAAAATTCAGTAATTTAATAAAATCCGGATGTGTATAATACAACATAAAATAACTTGTATTGTAAACAGGATCAAATCCTAAATAAACGATGAAGAAGACGCGCAGTTAGTTTTACTGCATACTTTGTACAGCATTTTTTTTTTTGGATGGGACTAGAATAATCTAATGAAATTTTTAACTTAGTTTTTTTCAGTTTTTTGAGCGACTAATTTCTTCAATATTTTCATATAAACTGCTTGGTACTGATCCTGTAGCCTTTGTGGCGTTTTTCATTCAGTTGATTTTTCTGTTTGTATTTGTCAAAACGTAGTTTTAGTCCAATCAGCCTCGCCAAACGATTTCAATGATGAGTATTGGGGCACTGAATCTTTCATTCGAATTAATCTAGTTTGATTTAAGCCTGTTTACTTGGTTAGACAATCCGAGTTGGTTAACTCCTGCTCTGCTGCTTTTGTAGGCTGATGAAAATCTCCACACATTTATTTAAGTTATTACCTCCATATGGCCATATGTAAAGACCACCAGGACGTGAACCGAGAGCAGTGCTTATGGTTAGCTAGAACACTCAACAACTCAAGTAAAATGCAGCTGAACTGATTGCTAACCCCAAAGAATTTGGCAATTTATTCTAAACTCACGTGTTTGTCGTTGTTGAGGTTCTTCTATATTCAATTTCAATCTTTAAAGTTTTCCCTACTACTTATAGCTAGTCGATAATTAATATGTACATTGCCTGTTGGTATACAAACACAAACTCATATCTCGGACAAATTCAAAGCGAGAAAAAAAAAACTTACTTCATCTCACAGATGGCCCACCTCTTTCAACTTACGCTTTCAACCATTTAAACGCTTGCAAAATAAATTTGCCAGGCAACGACTTTGTTCCACTTTTGTACCTACTATTTTCCGTATCCTCTTCACTGGTCTTCTCTGGTTTTTTTCATGATTACTCATAGATACTTTGTCTGTATGTATGCATCGGTATGTGCGTGCGCTCATTGTTGCGCTAATAAGTCCCACATCAGACTTATCTTTATGTTGGACATTAAATTTGGATTTATATGGAACTAAAGTGGTTTGAGGGTGTTGCTGTTTTTTTGCTTAATTTTTTTTTTTGGTTTTGCCTAGAAACTTTGTGACAAACGCAAGGCAAATACATAATGCAATCACATAACATGCGTTTAGGATACATTGTTGTGCAACATTTGTTAATTGAATTGGTATTAGGGTTATTAATGCTGATGGTTGTGAGAAAAAAAGTATACATAAGAAAAGGGGTATTCCGGTTTTGTATGCATTAATATTTTAAAAAAAAATTTTTTTTTTTGTTCTAAAAGCCACTTGCGACAACTTAGAAACATCAACAATTGCCTACACTAATCACGTCTACGTAAGCATCCATTGAGTGCAGCTGCACCGCAATCTCATTCTTACCATCTACTCTGCCTAATATATTGCTAACACTGCGATCAATTTGTGGATAAGCTTTCATCACTGACAAATCAAAGTGCCAACTGTCTATTCCCACAGTAAATTGATCCACTAAAATAGAAAAAAAAGCACTCGAACACCAGCAACCAGAAGTTACTATAAGGAAGAACAACAAACAGCAAGCAACAAATCTGCACAAAGGTGCAACAAAATTGCAATGAACTCAAACAATGGAACACGTAATCGTCGAAAAATAGCATCAACAACTGAAAGCAACAACAACGGCAACAACATTGCTACCAACGGCTGCAGAAGCGCGAATGTCACACGATTGATGACAACTAAATGGATAAATTGTTGCTCGTGTCAGTGCCAATCGGCGCTGTGTGATGCGCAGTCACTGGGGGCCGACACAGACTACTGTTGCAACTACTCAACAGCGGGAAACATGCAACAAGCACTACATATAGGCAAGCAAGCGTGGATAGAATTATACCAACATATATGGGGTGTTCTATTAAGATACGGTGGTAATGCGTATTGCTTTTCAAACGTCTGTACTTACAAAAAAAAAAAGATACATCTTAAAGTGCTGATGTCGTGCCAAGTGCCGTGCCTTTATCCGGCGATTTATTCAATATTTTAAAATTTTGATTATTCCTTATTTTTGTATAAAATAAAGCATATATCTAAAAAAAACTATCTACAAAGTGGCGCAAAAGTAATCATTCAATTTTGAGTTTTTGAAAAAATTTTTTACCAAATAAAGAAACAATGATTGGGGTGATGTAAATATTTATTTCACCATTACTAGTTCCATTGCTTGCCTTTTGTTACTGCAGCTGTCTAGTGTACAATTGTCAAAGTCGCATACAACGCAATTTGGAAAAATTATAAATTTTGCGAAAGGATGATTAATTTTAC
>JAYXIM010003371.1:0-44737 GCA_037575425.1 Anastrepha fraterculus
CACTTGATGACGAAACTTCTTATGCACTGTCAACATTCGTTCATAAATTTCCTTTACTTTTAAATCTTCAAAAAATAAAAATTCAGTCAGTGCACGATTTTTTCCATTGTAGAAAGGAAATTTTATTAGCCTTTATGATCACAAATGATCTTTTGGATATTAACAGATTTTTATTTTCCTCGATCTCTCCACTCGTGAGCATAGGGCCTCAACAAGCCTCAGTCTTGCGTTGGTTTCGTTAATCTATTTGATTTCTGACAGGGTAGGTGATTAGCCTGCCGCGATAAGTCCTAAGTATGGGGATTGCCCACCTGTAGTTGCTTAGGAACAACGCCTTCTTACTGCTTGAAGCGTCATCTGTGCGTCACATTTTTCTGGCAGAAGGGTCACACAGATGGTTGAGGACTTCGCCAAATTTGGTGTGTCTGCGCTATTACCGCGATTGCCCTTGCACTTACGCTAGACTACCGAGGCCGCACAGATATAAAATTATTATTATTATGAGAAGAGTGTCTAATAATCTTTTCCTTTATTTTTTAGAGTAGACAAATATGCCACTAGCAGTGTGCCAGTATGACCGAATACTTTAAAACAGAGGCCATGGTTAGCTCCTGACCGCAGCTACTGGGTTCCCCCTTACAACTATCACCCCACCATTCACGGTTCTCTTACCTGCAAGTAAATAGTATAAACAGGACCTTATAAAACCGTGCAAATCCAGCCTTATGTATATGGTTCTCAGCTCGAGGGTATAGAACATCTGAGGCTGCATTTACTTTTCGCGGCTCGCTGACTATTGCAATGTTTAATAGGTTCAGCTGATGTCAATAATATAGGCCGTGACACGGATGCCATATGTGGTGATGTTATCTGCATTTTCAATCACACCTTTGGGACGATAAAGTCCCTATAAAAGCAGTTGAAGTTCTTTATCGTAGTCATAAAGTCCCTCATATCTCTCAAAGCATATCTATTATAACTTGGGTTCCTTGCCATTGAGACATCGAGGGGAACTTGAAGGCCGATTAACTAATAATACCTACTCGGCCCTCGAATGATATATGCCCTTACAAACATGTCAGCTACTTTTTCTCCAAGCTAAGAATCTTAATTAAAACTACCGCTTCTAGTCGGGCTTAACCCAACAATCTTCCAGGCAGAAATTCTCGTACATGCCATCCTCTCCATAGGAAAATGAGAGGAGGCCAAACCTACATATCTCCATATATTCAGGCGGCTTTGAAAGCCTTTCTATCAATTATAATCTTCTCACAAATGGTAAATGATTGTCTGAACCTTCTTAACTTGTTGGGGAACTTCAACACAGTATTACTAGGCTGAGTTCCTGGATATGTGGGACATGAGGGAAATGAGGTGACTTCTCATCTACCTAAGAAAGCCCTAAAAAATATTCTCTAAATGGATCTGAGCTTTTAAGTGGACTTACAAAAGGCCACATTAACTATTTTCTCAGTAAGTGGGAGGAAAAGAAATTCGTTGAACACTGGCGAAATTCTATCGGTCAGCGACAGACGAAACAATCCCAAACGCCGGCAGAGGAATTTCTGATAAGCAACTTTCGCTCAGTAGAGTAGACTTAAGATTTTAACTGGTTACTCTAGAGACTACTGCAGTCTGAGATATCAGTTAAACAAGAGAATCTGTCGATTCTATGAAATGGAGATCGAAAATTCGATTATGGGAAATGTCCACTGAAAATTCGATTCTGTGAAATATACAGTGAAAGGCAGAAAAAGACTAAACCACCTTGGTGGTTTAGCCGTGCTTATAATTTATAAAAATAATTATGGAACATTAAGCCACAGAATGTGCAAAAATAAAAAAAAAAAACCTTGAAATATAGAGTACCTCAGCAGGCTTTGCACAATAGGCCATTTTTGGTAGCAGTTCTCAGTAGTCCAATAAAAATAATATTCTCCAAGCAACGATAATCTCTTCACTTGAACTAAATCTGTTACCACCGGTCCGTTTCTTCATAACGGGAAACGGAAATCATTCGCAGAGGCCAGATTTCAATATAAGCTGGAATACGAGGACCCAAACCATAACTGAAGAGCTAATAGTAGCCTTTATTATGCACCCAGAAATAGTGACTTGCTCGTCCAAAGCAAAGATGAGCTATGGAAGATCCATTATTTCCACAAGCTTTCCTTTCATATAAAGTGTATACATCCCGAACTGAAAATCACTAAAGTGATCCCAAAACTTTTAAGGTGTCTTCAAAGAGCGTCAGATCCGATTGCTATTTTCCATTTGAACAACTCACACAACTCTGAATCTTGTTGATGATCTTAGACTCCTAACCACTTTTGACAAGCAAGTAGCGCATATTGAAGTTATGATCAAAATTAGCTTGCGTGTACTGACTGTGACAACTACTTTATTCAGCTATGCACTTGCCTCATCAACCGCAGAATAGGTTTGTTTTATTTCAGTTCTTCGACGTTCTTACTTCAGTTCAGCAGCACCACCAATACTTGAGCTCTTCGAAAGTAAACACAAATTGATATAAAAATCACTGCCAGTTGCACTAATTACACGTCTGTCAAAGTGCCAATTTTAATCGCTGCAATGTCAGGAATAGCAAAACCAACAACTGCAATTGCAAGCTCGTTCAGTAGTTACGATAACTCTCTTTTGCTCTAGAAAATAAACTAACTAGCTGATTTTTCATATGCACAAAATCTGCCTTAGTAGTACAAGGAAAAAAGGAAAACTCGACTGCTAAAAGTGTGAGCCGAGTTTAAGCTGCTGCATGAAGATTTTCTGTTTCGACTGATGCTGACGCTTTAGCTGACGGGCGTTAAAAATTGCTATGCAACATACCAATAAGCCTAAGCTGAGTTGGATATAATCAGCGGCAAGGTGATCGATTTTAAGCATTTTGGTGTGCTTGCGTAGGTATAAAGGGTGGCTCAATTATATAATGCAACCTTTGAAAATGAATTGAAATCATTTTTTTTTTTGGTTACAGTGCTTTATTAAAAATAAAAAAAAGTTTCATCTTATACTTACACCCACAAAATAATAATAATAATTAAATAAAATAACAGGAACATTAGATTCTGATAGTGAGGACAAAAACTATATATCATACTATTGAATACAGAGAGGTTTTTCAAGAGCTTGAGAACTTAAAATGGTAATACAAAATATAAATATTGTTGGAATACATTCTTTTTGATTATAATTTCGTAGAAAATCCCATTCAGAAATGCTCATCCATTTATTTTTTGAATATTATATCAGGCAAATGTCCGCCACGACTACAAGCTACTTGTTCTATTCGATCAGTTCAATTTTTGACTACATTTTCCAATAAATCTGGCCATATGGGGTCAATGGTTGCTTGAATACTGCAATAAATCGATTGTTAAGATGTCCAGGTGGCCAATCAAATCAATGAATGCGGCTATACCAAGATCGAAGGTTGTACAGCAATGTCGGGTAGCCCTAAATAAAATTAGTGTCGTTTTCAAGGTCATCCTTATTTGGGTTCCGGGGCACAGAGATATTGAGGGAAACTGCACAGCTGATGAGCTAGCCAGAAAAGGTACTGCTCTTCAGTGGCTCAGTGATAAAAGGACCATTGGAATACCTTTGGCCACTAGCAAATTAATAATTAAAATAACATAATCTAGGAGGTCAACAGGGTATGGAAAGATGAAGCAAATGCGTAACAGCTAGGTTACTATGGCCGCAAATAAACAAGAAAAGGTCAAAGAAATTGCTTAGCCTCTTAAGAGACAATATCTCGAAGGTCATGGCTTGTTTAACCGGCATTCCTCATAACTAGGAGGAATATTGAAAAATATTGAATATTGCAGAAGTTGCAGAGAAGAGGAAGAGGAAGAGACATTTGAGCACTTCCTTTGCAATTGTTCAGCTTTAGCTTGAATCAGAGCAGGTTGTCTAGGTAAATACTTTTTTAATTCTTTTATAGAGCTGTCTGGCATGGGATTGGGATCAATTCTACATTTCATAAGAGCCACAAAATGGTTCCACGAAGGAAGATAAATGGGGTTCCCGTCCAGCACAGTGTTATCACAATGGACCTGTAAGGTCAAAATGAGTTGGTCGTGTAGACCGACTACCACCATAACCTAACCTAACCTAAGCGTGCAGTATAGTAAGTTGCAACGCCTCGTTGGAACCGTCTCCTTACTCATTCCGAAAGATATAAAGACCGATGATGCCGATAGTGCTCTATGAATTTCGTGAGCAGATTTATTTTATTCCAAGTAAATTTTCACGATTTGGAATCACTGATTTGAGATTCAATGATTCATGATGATTTGCCAAACCATAGTGTACAGAAATATCAACTCAGTTTGTCATTCTCAGCCATCAAACCACAGTTATTAATATCGATAGTTCTCATGCAACTAAAAAAATACCCGAAGCTTTGCACTACATACTAAACTGTACTGAATAAAAAAATGTTATAAAAATAATAGAATATTATATTTTTATAAAATTAAATTTTACCACTGACCAATATCACAGAAAATAGCATCTAAAAGGCAAACTTTTGAAAATCGATGTCTCCGTGTTGTATTAAAGTACACGTTTAGTGGCCGGAAAACTGGAATCCGTAAGAGAAATTTGGCCTGAATCGGATATACTCTAAGCGAGAAATACTAGCAATGACCTTAGAATGGAATCTTCAAAATTTTTGGGGCAGAGGACAACGCAAAGAATCCTGGCGACACAGCTTTCACGCGAAATTATCCAGCAAAAATCTCATCTGGACCCAAGCTAAACAAACAGCCAACGCTAGAAGAAAGTGGAAAGCATTGCATTTGGCATTATGCGCCTCCTAATCGGCACTTAAGCAAACAATAATAATCAAACGAAAGCAAAGGGGTATGACAATTGAATCAATGTCCTACATTAAAATTTGGTGAAAAATGAATGTGTGACAGTGGACAACTGCTATATACCTACAGCCTAACCTATACTCATCCTTGAGCCTGATACTATAGCAGTTGCCCACTATAGGAAACATTCAGGTTCAGAACCTATTGCGATCCGACGTGGTGAACTTGCCCTTATCTCTCCTACAATTTGGTGTACTTTTAAACAATTTTAGAAGATTCCTGATTTACGTAGTACTAAGATCTTCGAACTCATTAAAAAATGTTTTACCTAAAATAGTTAGGGAGATGCGGCATCGTCTCTTCCTCTTCCAACATCTGTAGAAGTTATATGTCTGAATGCCCATCTTCTGGGCGTGTCTGCTTATCATAATGGAAATCAGCGTGCTAAGAATATGCTTATTTTGGCTTAGCAGAGATTGCGATTCTGTAGGTGTTTTCGTTACGTCAACTTCCACTCACTTTCTTACAATTCTTTCAAAATGAGTAGCTTAGAAGCCTATGCGAGTATTCCCAAATCATTGTCTGCGTACTCATCTTTTAATTTGGTGTCAAGTGTCGCTAGTTCATCGGTCCTTCAGTTCTCTTCGATGGCGTAATATTTAGGAACCCATGTTTCTTTTGGCTGAAACTACTCAGTCACTTTGTTAATAGATGTGCGACATTCCCTGCGTACCTTGGATGGTGTCGACTATGAAATCTGAACCTTCTTCCGCAATTCCTGGCATACAGGCATAATTCTGGGTCTATTACTGTTTATTCTGCTTATAAATGACAAAATGACACTGAATTTTTCGAGCCGTACAGCATAAAACTGCTTTATATGTTTTTTGTGAGCTCCCATCTGGAATAAAAATAAATAGATAAATGGCGCATACACTTCTGTTAGATATTTGGCCGAAGGACTTACAGTTTTATGCCAATTCCGAACGGTAAACGATTTTTTATTAGAAGCTCTTTCATGGCATCATACACTCGGAGGTTCGCCATTGCCTGCCGTGGCGCGATCGCTATTATACAAATTTCTTTCTATTATTTTACAGAAATTCGAATCTACGAACTCCCGAATGGTAGCCATGCACCAAGTCATTCAGCTACGGCGGTCTCCTCATCGCATCTGGAGTATATTGTAATAATCTTGCGCCCTTTCCACCAGTTCCACATTGATGGGATAAAGCGCATCCCGAAAGGTGTTTCTCAAATCTGTCTTACATTCATTGGGTTTCTCGGACCTTCACGTGTTCGTTGAGCGCCGCACAATTTGAAATCGCTCGAGAAGAGGATGCCAAATATATCCTTAATATATCCTGTGCGTCTGCCCCGCCTTCGCTCGAATCAGGCTTGAGGTCTTTGGCACTGGCTCCTTGACACCTTAAGAGCTACTCAGATTTCTTCGGAAATCGGGTAGATTTAAAGAAAATTAAAAGGGAATCCAAGTGTAGTACAATGAACTTAATTAATGTCTGAATGCTGCACTTGCTAGTTCTCCCGACAAAAAAAAAACAACAAAAAAAATTCAGATAACGCAAGATTGAATTAATGCAGCACCTGGAAGGGCTATTTGCGAATTTAACCAAATCTTCACAACTGCCGATCTGGATTTTTCTTTGCCTAAAATAGTTAGCCCTTTTCTTAAATAAAATAAATAAATAATTGGCGCGTACACTTCTGTTAGGTGTTTGGCCGAGCTCCTCCTCCTATTTGTGGTGTGCGTGTTGATGTTGTTCCACAAATGGAGGGACCTACAGTTTCAAGCCGACTCCGAACGGCAGATATTTTTTATGAGGAGCTTTTTCATGGCAAAAATACACTCGGAGGTTTGCCATTGCCTGCCGAGGGGCGACCGCTATTAGAAAAATGTTTTTATTAATTTTGCTTTCACCGAGATTCGAACCAACGACCTCTCTGTGAATTCCGAATGGTAATCACGCACCTACCCATTCGGCTACGGCGGCCGCCCTTTTCTTCCTAGTCCTAATTTTAGTATAATTGCTAATTAGTCTGTAAGAAATTATTATTTCATAGGTTAAATATGCAAATGAAATTAATAAATAAATAACTATATAAATAAGAATTGTACTCTTTCAATTCTGTTTTCGAGATCCAGCAAAGGTCAGCCGAAAGTGTATCTAATTTTTTGCCGCTTTATCAGTATTTTAACTACACGGAAACTTGATGAAATCTGAAAGCAAAGCATGTGAATATGGCATATCATCTAATTTTATTAAAAAAAAAACTTTAAATTCATGAATTTTAGTCCCTCCCTATAAATCATCGAAAAGCTCATCACAAAGCCATCGCGCTCACCTGTCAAGGATATGTGTGGCGTACTAAAAAAGAAATTTTTATCTTAACGGTACATAAAAACGACAAGTTTTCATTTTTATTACTGAATAAAAATAAGTTAAAAAAATGCATCCTTTATAAAATATATAATACAATAAAGCGACTTTATGCTCTACGGGCAAGGCGTTGACACCAAAGCCTTATCGTCATCCGTACGCAAAAGCCAATTTCATTCAAATTTTTTAAATGATTTACTCTGCACACAAAACTGACTGTTCATTAAATTTTTAATGGCATACACCTGCAATTTATTGTAATTGTAAATATTTTAGCATGCCAATATTTTTCAAGTATTTGACTTTTATCAGAAAAAACAAAAGCACAAAAAAAACATTTATTACATAGGGTCGTTCACTAGGAGCGTTTCGTGCTGGTTTTTAAAAAATAATATAAGAAAATAATTCGCTTAACCTACAACGATGTTTCTATAGCATTGGGAAGCCTCACCGTCACTTTACAAATTCAGTATGAGGAAGCTTTGACGACTAACTTGCAGTTCCATGAGTAGCGGGTAGAGCTGTCAAACTATCGATTGTTGAGACCATCGATGGTTGATGTATAGACTATCGCTGGTTAGTAATTCGCTAACTGGTGATTCACCAAGAATCCAATTTATTATGCTATCAACAAGTTATACGATTATTTCTTCAGGACTATATCCAGTCTGTGCGATTGAGAAACCTTACAAGGTTATTTACGTCTATACTGGCCAGCCTTAGAGGTTTTCTTCGAACGGTTTGCCAAGGGTTAACAACCTCACCTTCGATACCCTACGGTATTCACAGAGGAAGTGGAAAATAGTTCCATTTTTTTCTATGACAGTATATATTGCAAGGGTTAACCGTTTTTGCTGCTTGCTCTCCTATGAGCCAGAAACCAGCTAGAACTACCTAGAGTCTGCAAGCCACCCTTCGTTTCGTATTTGTCAATGTTGACGTTTGTTTGTGGTTGTAGGTGATCTGATTTCTCCATTTACATTCCGCGGTTGGTAGATATTTCGAGGGCATGGCATGCTGGATTGCAGACAGTGGTGTGAATACCGAATCTGCAAAAAAGTTATTCGTGGCAGATACCCCTCTTGCGAGTTCGTCCGCTTTTTCGTTTCCTTCAATGTTTTGATGTCCCGAGACCCAGATTAAGGTAACGTTAAGGTTTTTACTCAAGGTGGTAAGTCTACTCCTCAGCAAAGTAGAGCGTAAAATCATAAAAAATTTTTGAAAAAACAGTAAAACATTTAGAGATATAAAGGAAATACTCGAGTAATTTAATCAAATGATAGCGAACGCCTGGTCGTATAGAGATACACCAGAAAAACGAGGTCGCAAATGCAAAATAACCAGAGAAAACGATCGACATGTACTCCAAGTTTCTGAAAAAGAACCTACAGCGTCATCTGCAGAAATAAAAAAAGCAACGTTTACATCTTAATGTAAGTGACATAACAGTTCGTAGACGCTTTTTGGAGTCCAAATTACTCGTATATGCGTTATGTCCACAAAAAGTTCATTTGTTGGCAAAAAGTACGTTGTGGCACACTTAAGATTTGCCAAAGACACATAAGATGGATGAAACGCAGGTGTTTCTATTTGGAGGAAATGGGAATAGACAATATGGCCATCGGCCGCGAAATGGTGCATATAATCCCCAATACATAATCAAGACAGTGAAACACGGCGGTGCGAAAGTGATGGTATGGGAAATTTGTTCTTATAGGTGCATTAGACGAATGGCAATGCTAATGGACCAATGGAATATGCTACTGAAGTGGTTGTTCCAGTAAGATAACGACCCAAACCACACAAGTAAATTTGCGAAAGAGTGATATCGGGTCAAGCGAGTTGAAGTCACGCCAAGGCCTGCTCAGCCGACTGACTTCAATTCTGTAGAAAATCTATGGACAGATATTAAAAAGAGTGTTACCGATGGTAGCCCATCAAACTCCAGATATTTATTGAAACAGTTCAGGGGGAATGGAAGCAAATCCCTCTGAAAGTTGTCGTGATATAGCCTTCATGACACGCAGATATGCAGCAGTAATACAAAATCGTGGTTGTTCAACTAAGTATTAGGGAAACTAACGCCAATACCTAATAATAATTAGTTAAATATTGTTTTATTATTCAATTTATTGAGTCTTATGTTACACTCCCATTATTTTGAATAGCGAATTGTCGAGTTTGTGTATTCATATATTTGTTTTTCTTATTTTTTTAATAAAAAAGTTTAAATATATGAAATGAAGATTTTGTGGTGAAAAGATTATGGAATAAAATTTAGTTTTTTTTATTAAATACAACTATTTATTTTACCTTGAGGTCACCCCTATTACTTTGAAGATAACTTTATATTTGAGTATATAAGCAGCTTTTACATCCCTTGTTGGTTGTTTGACCGATCACTTCCTTAAATTTGTGTTATGCATCATGAAGCCGTTCCACAAATGGAGCTACCTATAATTCTATGTCGCTTCCATAACTGCGATGATTTTTGTGAGAAGCTTTTTTCATGGCACAAATATACTCGAAGGTTTGCCATAGAAATAAATACTTTCTATAATGTTTGGTGTTTCTTGCCCGCAGCTGATTTTGAACACGTGAACGAATCGATTCGGCTACATTCGGTTACCTTCTAATAAAGAAGCACGGTATAATCGACGGTCACGAAAGCATCGAAGAATCATAAAATAACACTCACAATGGATACTCTTGTCACTTTTATAGCTCTAGTAGGAAGTATAAAATATACCTATCTAGGTAGATACCTAATTAAGGACCCTTTAATTATTACGGTAACTTCTTCTTATATTGCTTAGACAAACAAGAAAAAAACATTTGAAGAAAGAAAAGAGATAACGAATATTATTAAAAAAAAAATACTACAAATTTTGCATGTAATTACATGTCGAACGTCCAACCCAGTGCGTTATTGTTGTCTGTATTTTTGTGAGCGATGTGTTGCACGAACAAGCATCTGGCAGACAGACAGCCTGCCAGCCAGTGAGGTAGTCATAAAGTCCACCTGTCCATCAAGACAGCGCGATTGGAGTAATAGCTGCCAGATATGTATTTATAAATAAATATAAATATTCATAAAAATATGGCCAAACGCGCAGAAAATGAATGCCGAGCTAGCGCATACCCGTATATGTACGAGCACAAGTACATAGTGCGTGAGTTAGTGGGTGAGTCAGTGAGTGGGCCCGTGAGTGAGACAGTGAGTGAGTGAGTGACTAGTTAACATACTGCCTTAGTGATTTACTGTGTGCTAGAGCGATGCTGCTGCTCCGCCCTCTGCACTCATTCTACTCTGAACAGCACTCCGTGCATTTGCTGTCTGTAGTGGGTGACTGACCAAATTGTTTACTGCTTTACTAGTTTACTGAATGACTGCCTGACTGACTAGCTGACTGACTGATCGCTTGGCTGGTCGTTTGCTTATTTTATTCTCACATTTTCTAACTGTTAGTTTGCTAGTGTCCGACTGCCTGCCTACCTGGTTGTCTGCTTTTGAAGCTCATTTGTCGGTTTGTTCTGTTTGATTGGCGCTTTTGCTTGATTGCTAGGCGCTTAACTAATTCCTCTGCACAAAACTGAAAAATCAAATGCACACAGCTACATAAATAGCATCAGCATAAAAAAACTGAAATAGTATACAAAGCTATCCGCCACTAAAAAAATTCATATATTTTTCCCCCATCTGCTTCTTCTTCTTATTCATATTCTCCTCCTTCATACTCGAGCCTCTAATAAATTTATCTTTTATGAAAATCGGTTATTTTTCTCAACAATCTTTTTAAACGTGTTGCAGATCTTGTTCCCGTTGTTATTTGTGTTGTTGTGATGGTACGCATGCAATGTGGCGATTAACTTGAAATAAAATTTTTGTGGGCGTTTGAAGTCAAGAGGTTAAATGCCTTCACCTCGCTGCGCATGCGCTTGGCTCTCGTTAATGCACTTTTGCGCACAAACATGTATATATATATATATATATATATATACATATACAAATATATTGAATATGTATATATCTAACAAACCCTACAATATTATTTGTATGTTCTACGGGCTCGTGGAGTATAGAAGGAAAAAAATACAATTTTGCTAAAATAATCTAGCAGAATGGCCATAAATTGCGCGTTTGTGAAAATTATAGAATTTTTTCATCTTATCGACTATGAAGCATACATAATTGTCGCTTTATGCCACTAATATGTTTTATCTATTTGATATTTTTTTTAGTCTTCTTAGCTGTACATACATACACACATATTTTCTAGCCACTACACCTGTTTGCCAATGTCGTCGGAATATTTGACTTCTAATAATATATTTAATTATTATGTCTCTAAATTTGGACTTCTTCTGATATAAGACTTCTAATAATACTTACCAACCCCTAAAGACGTTTTATGCTCCTGAGACCAATTTCCTTGAATACTCCATTAGCCACCGGTTCGTAAAATTTAGTTGTCGTCAATGCTTCAGCGCTAAAAAATTCAGCATTTTATGTTTATAGGAATTAATATATACCCGTGGCATCTTTGAGGCCGATATCTTCAATATTTTCCAAGCTGTTTTTCACTACATCCAGTAGTCTGCTATTAATGGGAAAGTTTATTTTATTTTTCGGTAGGAACTCCGGTTTAATGATAAAAAAATGTTTCTAATAGTATTCATCCCTCGGCAGGCAAATGGCAAATCTACGCGTACATTTCTGCCGTGAAACAACTTTTCATAAAAAACTTTCTGCCTTTTGAATTCAAAAGTGTAGATTCTTCTATTTAACCCCTTCTTTACAAATAAGATGAGGAACAAAACATTCCATGTCAAGTAATCCAAGAATTTGACATTTACGAGTATACGTAAATTTTTTTGAAAATTGGATTACTTATAGGCCTGAATATAATAAGAAGTGAACTGAGAAAATTTAAAATTTTTTTTATAATTTGCATAAAATATTGCAAATTTTGGTATAGATTTTTTGAAGTGAAATATTTTTGTAATTTTAATGGAAATTTTTGAGGATAAAATTCCCTTTATAAAAAAAATTTTTGAGAAAACATAATTCAAAGAAAAAAAAGTATAGATACTTAGTTTTTTTTAACAAACTTTTTTCTAAAATTTGAGTTTCTTCAAAAAAATCTTTTTCACAAAACAGTTTCTCCTTCAGACACATTTTTTTCTTAAATTTGAGAAAGCATTAGAAAATTTTTTTTCTTCGAATTATGTTTTCTCAAAAATTTTTTTGACAAACTTTTTTTGAAATTAATTTTCTTTTTTTCAAATATTAATTCAAATAATAAGATTTAAGATAAAAATTTGCTTGAAAAAAAATTTAGAAAAAGAGTTTTTTGAAAAAATTAAAATTTAAGAAAATGAACTTTTTGAACAAACTAAACTTTAAGACCGCTAAGGACCAAAAGGTCTATGCGTGGCTTATAGCCAACCAGGCTAACCTAACCTAAAATTTGTTTGAAAAAAAATAAGTTTAAGAAAAAGATTTTTATGGAAAAACTTAAATTTAAGAAAAAAAATTGTGAAGAAAATATAATTTTAAGAAAACTTTTTTTTTTGAAAGAACTTAAATTTTAGAAAAAACTTTGTTGGAAAAAATTTTATTTAAGAAGAAAATTTGTTTGAAAAAAATTTATTTTAAGAAAGAGATTTTTTTGAAATAACTTAATTATGTATAAAAGAAAAAAAAATTCTGAAAAGAGTTTATTTGAAAACAAATTTATTTTAAGAAAAAGATTTTTTTGAAGAAACTTAAATTAAAAAAAAATTTTGGAAAAAAAATAATTTTAAGAAAAAAATTTTTTTGAAAAAACTTATATCTAAAAAACACTTGTTTGAAGAAATTTTATTTAAGAAGAAAATTTGTTTGAAAAAAAATTTACTTTAAGAAAGATATTTTTTTGAAATATCTTAAATATGTATAAGAGAAACAATTTTTCTGAAAAAATATTTTTTTAAAAGAACTTAAATTAAAGAAAACAATTTTTGAATAAAACATAATTTTAAGAATTTTTTTTTTTTTTAAAACTTAATTTTAAGAAAAAAATTTGTTTGAAAAAAGTTTATTTAACGAGAACATTTGTTTCAAAAAAATTTAGTTAAAAAGAAAATTTGTTTGAAAAAAGTTTTTTTAAACTTTAAGAAAAAAATTTTGTTTGGAAAATAAATAATTTAAAAAAAAAACTTAAATTTATTGATAAAACTTCAATTAATGAAAAAAAAATTTTGAATAAAATATAATTTTGAGAAAAACTTAAATTTTAGAAAAAATTTTGTTTGAAAAAAGTTTTTTTAAGAAAATAAAATATTTCAAAAAGATTAAATTTATGAAAAAATATGTATTAAATTTATGAAAAAAAATTATGTAAAAACACAGCAACCTTGTTAGTTTATACTAATTTACAGTTTTTAGATCTATTCAATGTTGCAAATTTTTTAAATTGTTTTTAGAAACTTTAGAGGATAAAATTCACTTTGATAAGCAAATTTTTTGAGAAAACTTAATCTCAAGAAATTTTTTTTTTGAAAAAAACTGAATTTAAGAAAAGAAATTTGCTTAAAAAGATAAAAAAAATTTAAGAAAACGATTTTAAGGAAAAACTAAAATTTAAGATGAAAGTGTGATTGAAAAAAAATTGAAAAAAAAATATATTTAAGAAAAATATAGTTTTAAGATATACATGTTTTTAAATAATTTTGTTTTTTTTTAAACCCTAAATTAAAAGAAATTTTTTTTTGAAAAAAGTTTATTTAAGAAAAATATTTGTGTAAAAAATTAATTTTAGGAAAAAAATTAAAAAAAATTGTGTTTAATGAAAAACATATTTTTTTGCACAGCAAACTAGAAAGTGCCGCATCTGCTTATTTAACATTGCACCTGGCGACGCTTCGATCGATTTGCAAACGGACGTAGGTTATTATACGGGTAAGGTCAAACGAAATGGTCGAAATTTCATTTGGCAGCACAAGCAGCTGCTTGACTTGAACCTCAATCGCTCCATTTTTACTGAAGTCCAAGTAAAAAATGGTCAACATGTAAACTCATAAGCGGTATGAGCAAACAACAAATAAATACTTCTCTCTACCCTTTTTGGTAAATCACCCAAGCTACCAGCATCATAATTCAGTTTATGGCTTGTAATCGGTTTAAAAAGCCAAAACCAAAAAAGAAAATTCGCAAACGGGGCAAAAAATTGAGAAATAAATTCAATAAAGTATAAACAAATTTCACACAAATTGGATCGAGATGCCGCTGATAGACTTAAATGTCATTTAATGTCGCCAATTGTGCCGTCGATCAAGTCGGTAATATTTGTAGCATTTGTTTGCAACATTTATGCCAAATTAGTGCAACGAGCGCAGTTGACATTTATGGTTGCAAGGTAAGTCAGCGACAATAAAATAGTTAATCGGTAGCACTAAATGACAGTTTATGATATGCAGAAGGCGATAGCTGAGGGGCGAAAGGTACTCGTAATGGAAATTGTTTTATGGAGTTCGATCTCTGTTTTTTATTACTTTTTTTTTGAAGAAATGCTATATGCAGCACATAAGAATGGTTTTAGATATTTTTTCTTTCACTAATTGCCAGCAACACCAAAAAATGTAAAGAAGATATGCAGGCGTCAGTGCTTAATTCATTGCCACAAATTTATCACAGCTTGCGCTGACCGAAGGAGGCCGCAATGCTTTCACGGCCACAGCATATCCAAGCCTCTGCTCGAATGCGCATATTATTCACACATACATATGAAGGTACCTATCTACCATAAAACAAATTACCTAAATTGGGTTATGAGTCACAAAAATGACAACAAAAACTGATATGAATGCTCAAGAATGCTAAATTACCAAATGAACGCCTTCGAAGCGGGCAAATATTTCAACTCATCTTGAAAAAAGAAATTTTTTTGTGTGCAGAAATCAATCAGTCTAAAATTTTTGGAGATTTATTCCACTGTAACTGCCAGCCTTGAAGTAAACTTAGCGCAATATGCAGCATGGGCTTAATTTTTGCAGAAACAAAAAACAAAAACAAAAAAAAAGAGCGAAAAAAAGTTAAAATGAAAACAAACAAAAAAACACATTTTAAGTCGCTGATAAATGGCTAACATGGATCCCGACGGGCATTTACTTTAATCTGTATCAATTGCCAAAGCCAAAGGGGGTAAAAAGTGAAAAATTTGCTGACCCAAAAAATTGGCTGGCAGCACAAAAAGGCGATAACCGAGAAGACTGTAAAAAATATAGGAATATTTTAGCAACAGCCTATATAAGTATGTCTGTACATATGTAACACGAAACCAATATTTAACCGTAATATTCACAAACAAGCCAACTCATTAAGAAGGTAGCAACGAAATTGATATGAGTTAATGAGCGCCGCGTGTGAAGATGATAAATTTCAGCAGATATTTCACTTTTTGTTAATATTTGGTGCTCGTTGTTGTTTTGATTGGACTAACACGAAGTGTCTTATGGTTGATGTAGTCATGCACGCTGTTTCGTGAGTGTGGATTTACTTCTTACATCCTTCAAAAGAGGGAGAATTATAACTCTTTTCTTTTTTTGTTACTGGTGTGAAAGTCATAATGGGAAGTCATTTGTCAAGAACGTCTGGGTGGAGCCAAATTTTAAGTTTGCTTGTTTGCTTAAAGGTCGTTTGAAGAAAGCCTCATAGGAACGTGGACGGTAGATGCGAGTAGATGAACGTGGGTGAACATCTATTGCTGGGGCTTCTTCCGATAGTTCTTCAAGGTAGAATTTGTCAAGCTTTAAACTCTTCTGCTGTTGTGGTCAAAAAAATTTCTTTGGACTAAAAAACGCATTAAGTAAGTATTTTGAGAACAGAGAACAGAAATATAATCTCGTTGTTGAGTGGCAAAGAAAGAATGACATCTTAGAGCTTTAATTAGGCACTTTGGAAAAATATATAGACAGATTGAAGTACCCCCAAATAGCACAGTAAGTGTTGGTGAAAGCATTTTCAAACCTGAGACTCTTAAGACTAAGCGAAACTCATGCGGGAACTCCGGCGAAAGCACTAAGAAAGGTTATAGTGGTTATATGTCACCAAAATTTAAAAGCCTCCCTTAAGAAAAACTGGTCCCCTAATAATACTCATAATTATATCATAATAACAATTGTACTTGTACTTCATCGAGCTCCTCCTTTTCATATTTGTGGTGTACGTCTTGATATTCCACAAATGCAGGGATCTACAGTTTTATGTCGCCTCCGAACAGCAGATGTTTTTTTATAATGAAGTTTTTCATAGCATAAATATGAAGGGAAACACTGTTAGAAAATCCTTTTTCTATTATTAGGAGTTTCATGAGTACAGTGTGTTTCGAAACAGGGAACAACCGAAGGACAGGCACGCCAAATCAATTTGGCACTTTAAAGTAAAGTCAAACCATACGCCGGTTTTAGCGTGGGATCGTCTAGTTTCAACATTGACAGCTAGAAAGCCGATTTTGATATAGTGAACAAAGTCCGGCAAAAGATTTAATATTTACAAGGAATTTAGTTGTAATGCGCCAACGAGCAGCATTGAGTCATATGTAAAGGATAGGATGAAAAGCCTAAGAAGCCTACAGTATAGTTGGTTTGTGTGTTACGAATATTTTATATCTAAAGCAAATGTTTTAGTGGTTTCGAAAAAACATGTAACTTACTACTAAGCAATTTTTGAAGTGAAACTTCTTAGGCGTCGATCGACGAGCGAGAATGGAGAATAAAATTTCAAGGCCATGCAACGTTTTGGGCATTTTCGTTCCGCGAGTGAGAAAAAAGATATAACGTAGAGGAAAAGGAGAGAGAGAGAGAGCTATATCTTATAACATCTTAGATACATTTTAGGCTATTTTTCCTGAGTGTTTCCTTATGGTTGCTAATCTCTAGTGAGAAATAACAGAGCCTACTTTTTGGCGCTTGTATGTTGGTGCAAACTTGTAGGAAATATATCTTTGGTGCCTACTTTTTGGCGTTATATTTCCTTGGTGCCTACTGTTTGGGGCGTTTTTTGGTCCCAATTTTTTGGCGTTCTTTTGGTGCCTACTTTTGGGCGCTTATTTTCATATCCTGGCAAGTGCTTGTGCGTACTATAAAGTGCTATCCGTTCCGGCGTCGGATTTATTGGTATTGCCTTGCGGTAAGTTGTGCTGTTGCTGCGGTCCTGCAATCGCTGCGTTTGTGCGGGTGATAAATGCTCAGAGTAGTTCGCGTTGTTGCCACGGTTTGTGTCCGGCGTTTACCTACACTGGTTGACCCTTATCCGTTTTTTGTAAATTTTGTCTATTTGTATTCTCTGCAAATGCTGTGAATTTATTTAGAAATATATTCTTTCTCTCTCTCTCTCTCTCTCTCTCTCTCTCTCTCTCATTTTCTCTCGGGTCTCTCACTCTTTCTTTGTCTGCCTTGAAAGTTTCACCTCCGTTATGTGTACTACGCTACACGCACTTTTTTTTCAAAATTATAGCTCACTGTCTAACACAAATCATTTGGTATAGGGTGGGCCATGTAAAATTTGCTTTTTGAATCGGCTATAAGAACAAAAACTAATCAATATTTTTTTAAACTTTTTTTTTATTTTGAAGATTGAACATTGTCATTTATGAATGAAGAATAAAATCGTTGAAATGACTGCCACGACTGGCTTTACAGTAGGCCATTCGATCAAGCCAATTTTTTAGCACATTTTCGATTGTTTGGGCTCCAATTTCATGAATGGCAACGTCGATTTCGTGTTTTAAAGCATCACGGTCTCTGGATGGTTCGCATGGCATTTGTCCTTAACGGCTCCCCACAAAAAATAGTCCAACGGGCTGACAGCTCCGAGGCGGCCAATTGATGCCGCCAGACCAAAAACTGCACCAAACAGTGACTCGCTGTGGATGCATTTACTTCTCTAGAGTAACGTGTGGATTTTCTGAGCCCCAAATCCGACAATTTTGCTTATTGATGAAGAAGAAGACTCACCACTTTGGAAATAGGTTTTCAATATATCCCAATTTTGTTCAAGCGTATAGCGTCCCATTTCATAAATGTCAAACCTTTAAGTAAATTATGAACACATTTGACATGTCATTTGTGTTACCATTCTCAAAAAAGTAGTTGGTTCAAAAAGTAAACGCTATATGGCCCACCTGTATAACTTGACATAAAAATAAAAAAAAATAAAAAATCACAAAATTCTCATCATATTTCAATGATTTTTAACTAAATGATTTTTAACTAAAATATTTGATTACGTTTCAAGTTACCTAAAAGCCGTTGATTTGATAATTTGTTTTTTTTTACGATGTTGCGCATTTTATCCAAACACCAAATGCAAAATCTTTCTATTTTTTGTGGGCATTGGAGTTTTCTGATTTTTCCAACAATTTTTCGAGATAAATTTGCGTGAACTAGCAGATGCCGACATCTCATGGGACGGTGCAAAAACAACAGTACAGAACCGTGTAAGATGGATGAGTCTTGTCGAGGCCCTATGCTCCCGAGAGGAGTGAATAATGAAAAAAAGACCTCAATTTTACGATTTATTTCTTTACCTACCCAACTTTAAAGGACTTCAAATTTTTGCTAAGAATGAAGATTTCGAAAAAAGATTAAAAATCTATACTATGAATACTTATGAATATATAGAGAAATACTTGAGAATAGAACACTGGAGACAAACAATGCCAGCTAACACGCAGGAAATGGAGTTGAATAGGCCACGCTCTTAGAAAATCGTGCCATAGTATCAAGAGAATAGCCCTAGATTGAAGTTCCCAAAAGAAAAAAAACCCTGTAAAAGATCCATCCTGCATTACTGCTCCTTCATAAACACAAGTTTGGGCAATGCGAAGACAATAGTATCTAACCGCGCGCGTTGGAAAACGTTGTAGAGGCCCTATTTAAAAGTAGCCAATAGAAAAAAATATTACAAGCAATTTGGTATTAGATGAAGAAAGATAAAGAAGTAGATTTAGAAACACTTTTCATTTGCAGGTACATTTATTGAAAAATATCCTTTGACATTTTAGGCCTTCAATGACTTTGGAAGGATTTATTACAAAAAAAAAATTTATGAAGTTAAAAAGCAATACTCTTTGAAATATTTAGGCTTGGTTCCACTTAGTTTATACCACTTTTTAAATTTTTCTACGTTACTATTCAAGTAATTTATGACCTCAATCTACGTAATGTCAACCCACCGTGTCACGTTCGGACTAACAGCTGAAGAACAATTTTTGTGAGAGCTCTACAAAGTAGCCAGAAAGCACATCCTTCCAGCAACCAGTCGCCTAGCAAACAAAGTAAGCTAAAGTGAACAAATCAACATTTTATTATTGGACTTGAATTTGAATTGAATTGAAATTAAAGCAATCGCTACTGTACTTACTTGCCTTGCAATATTATGGAAAAATACTAATGTTGGCCAATATTTTTCGTGTTCAATTTGCGTGGCAGAGTAAACGGCAGAGAGAAAAGAAAATTGGTTTGTAAAAAAATTTTGCTTGCCATAGGAATGTCGAGGAAGAAAAATTCAGATCACAAACTCGTGACTGAAGTGAACTTGTGACAAGAAAACCATTATGCCGAAGAACAATATGCTGATAAATGAGGCAACAACAGCGAAGCAAAAAGGGCATAAAAATGTGAAAATGTAAAACCAAAATATTTTTACAGTGGCACTAAAACATAATGCCGCCACAATACACACATACATACTGCCTATGTTTGTCAACAACAAGAAAAAAATACTACAATAAATGAGCAATCAAGCCAAAAGGGTAGCTGCAATAAAATTGTTGCAAGTAGCAGCAACATGACAAACAAAGCAACTAAATTGACGGTGGCAATCTAAGGATGCTTGTAAATGTGCAAATTGTTATTATTGTTGTCACGGCGGGTGCTACTACATACACATTTGAGCTCATAGTTGCAGTACGTAATACTAGGGTGGGTGCAAAAATATATACAAGTAGTCGAAAAAATGCAGAGTTAAGTAGTTGCAATTTTAATTTTTTTTTTGTACAAACGAATGCGGCTGTTGTTGATGTTGATTCGAAGGAAATCGAATGGAGCACGAACACAGTGGCGAGTTAAAAATCTGCGTTGGTACGGTAAAATATATTTACAAGCATATCAAAAAGTTTGTACAACGTAAGTTTATGACCAAGGCGTTAACCCTTTCAGAACCTGATCCATCAATTGTAATATATGAATAAATTGAATAAATGAAGCAACTGCCATAAGTAAACGTGAGTCGATAGCAGTGCTAAGGAGTTGCCAAAAATTACCTCTGTTTGGAAGTACTAAATGGGTTTTAGTAAAACTGCATTTGTGGAACAACACTAAGGCGTATACCACAAATAAGACGAGGGGCTGCCCAAACCATCCGAAACCGATGTAAGATCCAATGATATCCATATATAAGACTGCATTCAGATTCAAATTGCTTGTAAATGTTTTTGTTTTTAGCTAAACCCAACAACAACATGGTGAAGAATGCGAACACAAAGCGTCTTGTCCGAGCAGGAGCAACTCGAGTTCTTCTCTCTTCCGCGTCAACCTCTCTAACAGAAATTACGAGCTGTCAAACAAAAGTTGCCTGTCTGAACACAGTGAAATGAGACTTGCCTAATAATGGGTTCTCCAAACAGAGGTATTATTTTGATAATCAACAAAAAAATTTTTTTAATATAAATGATCGGATGTTTATTTTATTATAAAGGAGAAGGTATGCCGTTAATAGTGGAAAATAACATCAGGCAAATGACCACGAAATGATCATGAAATTGTTCATAACGGAATTGCAAAGTGGCTGCCCTATGTCCTCAATAGCCTCACAAATTTCATCTTTGAGGTCTTGAACCGACCCTGGGCTGTTAACGTAGATCTTCTCTTTCACGTCGCTCCAAAGCAAAAAGTCACAAGGCGTTAAATCACTAGATTTCGGTGGCCAATTCACCTCTTCGAGAGATAACACGGTCCGGAAGCTTTTCTCGTTGCTTGTGTGACGCGTAGCGCCGTCTTGTTGAAAATAAACGTTGTCCAGACCAATACCATCCAATTCCGGCCATAAAAAATCTTTAATCATCTCTCGATAGCGCAATCCATTCACCAA
Source organism: Anastrepha fraterculus (assembly GCA_037575425.1). Taxonomy (NCBI): domain Eukaryota; kingdom Metazoa; phylum Arthropoda; class Insecta; order Diptera; family Tephritidae; genus Anastrepha; species Anastrepha fraterculus. The sequence goes on from JAYXIM010003371.1 coordinate 21,375, forward strand.
TAACACCTGTTATTAGAAAACCCTTTACATATCAGAAAAGAGAGAGTAGCATTGAAAAAAGTGACTTATACCAATTTTAAGATGTATAACCAACCTCGCTGGCGGCGAATTTCGCTCGAACATAGCCCAGATAAGGGAGCAGAGAAGTGATGATTTTAAAAGAGAAGGTATTTTCTTGTTCGCCTTAAATTACATTTGTTTAATATTTTTGAGTTAGGTAGCCACCATCCTAAATGGACTGTAATGGAAAAAAGTGGTAAAAAAAAACTTAAAAAAAAAAAATATTAAAACCCAATACAAATTTTCATCCACTTCAGACTGGCACAATTGATGAAAATTTAATGGGCTGCAAAACTGCATACGCAACTTTTTCTAAAAAAGCAGAATAAAAGGTTTGAAATTTTATAAAAGTTTGTTGTATTTGTGAAAATTTAGCAAAAAGTTTAAAACTCTATTTAAAAAATAAATTTTTGTTTTTCGAAATTTTAAATTTTTTTTATAGAATTTAAAAAAATTCAAGAAATCTTACACAAAAATTTTAATACTTTTATTCGGAATTTTCGATAAATTTTAAATATTTTTATTCGTAATTATGACCAAAAATGACTGTAAATTTTTTGTAAGTTTTGACACGCGTTATATGGAAAATGCGTATGACCCTCTGCATAGAATATGTAATTCGCAGCAATTTTTATGATTTCTTTTACATTTTGGTCATAAATCTAACTCGAGTTGGTTTAAGTGGAGAGTCACCAATAATGCCATTAGCGCTTCCGCATCATTTTGTTGCCACATCCTCGCTGCGAACGGGTTATTCCTAGACGACTATGTCCACTCTGTGCGGTTGAAATCTTATAAGGCTTTGTTAGGTCTGTACCAGCCAGGTGCTTCAAGGTTACATATTTAATTGTTATTTTCGGTGGACCTCCACATTCTTTGTTTAAAGATTTTGTCTGAGAATAACCCAAGTGAAATTTTCTGCCGAACAATATTCTAGAAAATATTAATGCTTTACCGACCACAAAAAAGCTATTTCATTTAGGATTTCCAAAAAAGGATCTAAACAACCCGTTTGTTAGAAAGCTACTGAGTTGAAATATTCTACAAAATTAGTCCTCGTAAAATTTTGCTATATGCAGCCAAACTTAATATTTCGCTTATATACGAATTTTTCCCTCTTCGTATTCTAAAAACTCAGGTACAAATTCGAAAACTTAATATGTTGATAAAAAAATATGAACTGAGAATACAAAAATATTTAGTGGTTCTATTCTATTGAGGAAAACCTTTCATCCTGAGGTAAAATCATTTCAGCCCCAAAAATGCTATTGTACTGCGTTATACTTGAAGACAGCAACAACATTTCGTCTGAATTGTCACTCATTTGTTCGATTGGCTTAACCCACGAAGTGAAGTAGTACTCTGGGATCTAAGCGCACACTTCTGTAATCATACGCATTATTGGTTATGTAGCTGTGGCATGGTAGACTCTCAGCCAGAGTGAGAAACCTGCTTGTCACACTTTAGCGCACAATTGCCTTACACTTTGAGAGAATTCACGCCACAACCTTCCTACGCGTGATGGTCTTGAAAGCCTCTCGCGGGCTACTGAATTTCATAAGCAGTGCCTTGTCAATACCTCAGGATGGTAAACCACCATAACTCTTACTGAAGACGTGCTTTTAAACATAGCTTTGGATGAAATTTATATACTGATCTAAAAGATGATAAGTGTAATAAGTAGCCATTTATGTATTACCTGTCAGCCCACCCTCGTATTTAATAAAAGCTGACACACACACTTAGTTGCTGTAAAACAAGATCAGTTATGGTAATGAATATTTTTGAATGCCACGAAGTAAAAGCAAATAATCGATGGAAATTAAATAGTCGAACAGGAGTAATGAGAAAGGATGAGTAATAAGAGATACAAATCAGAAGCAACAAACTATTAAACGAGCAAGAACAATGAGGTTAGTAAAACAAGTATTGAACTCTATTAATGATGAGGCATCAAACTTGTCGCAGCAGTAGCGACACTAAATGCTAATAAGGATTACTGGCGAAAAACAAAGAAAAGGTTAAAGACGTTGGAAGAGAGTGAAGGCTGCAGAGGACATACACACATACATGCATACATCTGAAAGTAAGACAAGGATGCAGAGAAAAGGCGGGTGGCACCCGGTTGACTCGCAAGTTCATTGGTGTTGGAAATTTATGGCTAAATGCTGCCATTGTCACCAAGAGTAACAACAGCCGAAGTAGCAGTAGCAGCAACAACAGGAGCAGCCAAAGCAATAATGAAAACAAACGAGCTTATGCAAAAGATTGGCGCAAAATTGATGATAGCTTTGAATTAGCAGGCGAGAGGGCCACCTCCGTGGATGGGCTGGTGGCAGCAGGGAGGCGTGTATGTGTGTGTGTTAGTGTGTAGTCAGCATAAACCACCGTTCGCAGCAATTTGATATGCTGCCATAGTACACTCACCAGTTTGCCGGCAGCAAGAATGCTTGCGACATCAAAAAGTTGCACGTTATCGCTAATTGGCATCTCGCAAAGCGTATTTTGTGACCGCCGCAGCAATAAAATCGCAATTGATAAGGATCAGCAATGATGATGGCAACGGTATGGAGTGGTGATACGGCGCGCTCGCAGCGATGCAACATAGTTTATGATACAAAGCAGCTAAAGTCAGAGTGTCGCATTGCAGCGCAACGCTTTGCCTCGTCTTCCGCTTTATTTTTGTGTTCTTGTATTCCAGTGGCAGCGTTGGCGGCAAAAATTAAAAAGCTATCACCACCAAAAATATTTGAAAGCAACAGCAACAGTAAGGTAGGTACAACAACTAGCGCCCATAGTGAAATGACCATGCTAAACCAGCGACAATCGTTTGAAATGTGTGGCAGTGGCAAGCCATGTCAAATTCCTAGCTTCCCTCTTTACTCTCAATGCGCGTTAGCGGTGTATTGCGTTTGCCCACTTTGCTCGCTTTGCTCACTTGGTCGGCCGGCCTGTCCGTTCATCTAGTGGCGATTTGCCAGGCTCGCTGTACGCCTGCTGCCACATTAGGTGTTTCAACGCCGCTTTTTGGCGTTGCACGTTCGCTGGTGCAAGCATTTTGCTGTTATTGCTGCTGCCTGCTTGCCTGCCTGCCTCGCTATTCTTGGTTGCCATGGTAAAATAGTTGTTTATTTTTGTTGTTGTTGTTGTTCGCTGTTGCTGCTTAGCCACAACATTGATGGCAAATTAAACTGTCGAAATTATTTCATGTCGCTTTTTGGAGAGATTTGCCAAACAATTTGTGACATTTGAATGGATTCTGTAACTGAGTGTGTGTGTATACCAATAAGTAAGTGTATGTGTGTGTGTGTGTAAGCACACCCAAAATCGCTTGACATTCCAAGTACGCCTTTTAACTGACCAACTTGAATGATGCACGCATACGCGCATATTTTTATGGAAGCTATGTTGTTGCTTTTGTGGGTATACTCGTATTCCTATCAAAATAACCATGTTGGCAGATCGGGAAGGGCATATGTGGATAAGATTTCTGATATGCTTAGCATAGTGACTGTCTATTGCCAAAAATTTGGGTTAGATTTGGCTGAGGAGGTTATTGGCAGTATCGCCCATATTTCGGCGCTTTGTGAACCCAATTTGAAGTAGAATTGCTAGAAAGTTTCTAGCTCTGCTACGCCCCTGTTACCGAAAAGGGTTAAAAGGAATTCGAAAAGCAGAGAGTATAGAGGGTTTGGGATAGAAATTTTTATTTAGCACTACTTAGCGACTGCTTAGGACTACATTGAAAAAAGTTTCAATCAGATCGGCAGTTTAACTTCTGAGATATTGCCAGAGAAGCAAGTCAATCGGAAAGAAAACATCAGCTACGTAGATAATGAAACTTTGTGCAGTGGTTAAGTTCTCCACTAAGCCAAAAAAATACCACCGTTTATTTTGAGAAACATATCACCTCTTCAAAACGACTCTTTTCCAGTAAAAGCAAAAACTCTTAAGTGGCATAGTCTATTCATGAAAGGTAGAGAGTCAATTGAAACCAATGACCGCTCACGCGCAAAAGGGTTTAAAAATTGCGTTCCATACAAATAAATGTCATCGCATTGCTCAACATGACTGTAATTCACCGAAAGCACCCACCACGTAAAACCGGCCTCCCAGACTAGAAGTAATTTCTTCATACAATCCATGATTATTTTATCCGAACGCAGTGGCACTTATTATTAGAGATTGTTAGACTTATTGTTAGAGAGAAGTTCTGGGTACTCTGTACTAGTTGATGCTGGATTACCTAAACAGAGTTGGTAATTGGGACGCGAATTCCGGTCTATCGATAAGCCAAGGCTCATCCCAACAATTCTGTTTTACAGAGCCTTTATTTGGTAGAACTTTCTGAAGAAGACGATGCCGGTGAAGAAGTCTGGAGATATCCGAAGCAAAACTGGCGCTCCACGTGCCGTAATCAGACTGAGTCATTCGGGTTATAGGCTTGGCTTCACTTTATATTGGAACATTTTCAGAAGCTCTGCATTCATCCCTTAGGTAAATAGTCAATACTCAACCTTGCGAGACAATTTCCACTAACATTTCATCAAGGGAAGAGTGGGCGAGATGCAGCATTTGGAGAAAGGTCCTGGTGAACCTGGTCACGTATGGCTCGAAGTTGGATCGTAGGGTAGTGAAGGGGTATCAGCGAGGAGCTTTCCGTCAAACTCAAGTTCTGGCTACCGGATCAATGCAGTATATTCCAGGTAGCTGGAATTAAAAAAAGCAACTATCTGGTTCCTTACTGGTGTGATAATTGTCAAGGAAGTAGATATCTTTTCCGACAGCCAAGTGTTAGTTAGATTCTTGTGCGCAATACTGATATGCTTAAAACCATTCGGGAAACGTCTTCTCCTTTTATCCCAGCCGAACTCCTTAATATTAGGTTCGCTTGGGTACGTCATCACAGTGACTTTGCATAGCGCACGAGATAGCTAAACAAGAGACCTGTGAGGTAGTTCAGCTTATCTGTATCAGCTTGCTGCGAGACTTGACATTAATTCGGGAATTTTTTGCATCAGCTGTTTGGAGTATGGGACTGAATTATTTCGGTATCTTTTTATTGGCTATCCAAAAGTTAAGGAACCTGGGCTCTCACTTCTTTGATTATCCTGCTGATGTAGCAGACCTTAATATTATCCGAAGTGGGTAACACAACGGTAATTTAGGCACTAATTCGTAATCATCCACTAACGCCTCTTTCCTTTTACCCAAACTTTAACGAAATCGCTTGCTTAGGCGTCTACCGTCAGGTGAAATGGACGAGGGTAACTGACGTGCTAACCAATCTAAGCAGGGTTTTTGATAATTTGTTATGGCAAGAAACAAAAAAAAAAAACGACAACAACGACAAGCAAGCTAGAAAATATAGTAGGCTATGGAGTTGTTTCAAAAGAATTGGGACTGAAATTATCTGTGCAACTTCCGGACTACTGTAGCGGATATCAGGCAGAAGTCTTAGCCACAAAGGAAGCACCTTAACACCCTCGCCGTGCCAAGAACTACGATAAATAACTTCTCGGATAGCCATGCGGCCATCAATTCAATGAAGGCAGCTCTACTAAGATCAAAGATTGCTTAGGAACGGCTGGCAGCTCTAAATTGTATCAGCACTGCCTTATATGAGTTCCTGGACATAGAGATATTGAAGGAAATTTCAGGGCCGTTGAGCTTGTCAGAAAGGGTACTAATCTTCCACTGCTTGACAGTAGAGGCAATATTGGAACCCCTATGGCAACTTGCAAATTAAGGATAAAAAATAATATTCCCCAGGAGGTCAATAGGTCATAGAGAGAAGGAAATACTTGTGTTATAACCAGGCCAATTTGATAAGAAAAGACCAGGAAAATTGTTCAATCTTTCAAGAGTGAACATCTCGTAGGTCGAGGCTTGTGTCACCGGTCGTTGGCTGTTAGATAGGTACTCTTCTAGGCTAGTAGTATTTTCTCATGAAAGCGGCAGAAATTGTAGAGGCTAGGAAGAGTAAGAACTAGGAGAACACTTCCTCTGTAATTGGCCAGCCTTAACTAGGAGTAGAGGAAGGCTGTTGGGAAAATACTCCTTTGACTCTCTTACGGAATATCCGGTGTTAGGAAAAAACCTATCCTACGCTTCTTAAGAGAGTCTAACTGGTTCCATGATGAATAAACACTGAGGTTCCCTAGCTAATATGGGCAAAGTGAGTTAGCTAGTGTAAACCGACTGCCACAAAAATCTAACCTAACCTAACAACAAAGACAGGAACAGCAGTAATTTAAACAGATTTCTTTGCCAAATATCTCAATCGAAAAAATTCGACAGCTCCACTGAATCTATAATACTTTCGTGATGTAAACTTTAGTAGAATGTAAAATCTAAGAAAAAAATATACTAAATTTTAGTGTGGCAAGTGGACCCACAGAACTCAACTTCAATACAAAAAAGTCTTGTACAAGTTTTTAGTGCGTTTCGAAGAATTCCATGGGAATTTAAAATGTTATTTCACTAAATTTTATTACGCCCAACAAGAACCACTAAAGAACTGTGGAATTTTTCCTTCTAATAATTTAGTAACTTTTTTTCTGCCACTCAGTTTATTAGCAAGCAATTGTGCGCGCACCACTTCCTGCCAGATATCTACAATGCGATTACATATGGACATATAACAATTGCCAGCACAAGATTTTTACAACAGTTGCAAAACAGCATAAACGTGTAATGTTGTTGGCAGGCGTTGCAGCTTAACGCGCAACCGCACACACGCATACTCGTACAATAGTTTTGCTGCGGATGCGTTCGAGTGGCGTGGCAGTAGCAATAACTACTATAAAATGCTACGCTCTGGCAATGAACTGGAGGCAATAGGATGATGCGCCAAAAAGAAAAAAAAAAAAAACGAAGAAAAAAGTCGAATATGTATCTGCTGCTGTCGCTGGAAAGCTGCGGCAGCTGTTAAGCGACTACTTGTAAGTAGAATGATGAAGAACCGTCTCGCTACGAGCTATTGTTGAATTACCAGGCTCGAAGTGCTGGCGTGGCAGTGGCATTTGCAATGTTGCAAGCATGCACCTACTCACTCATACGTAATAGATTCGACAGTAGTTTGCGCTAATAACAACTCAATAAATAATCAGACAACAAGCCCAGCCAGTAGCAGCAACATGCCGCAAGTTGCTAGTAGCAGCAACAGTAGCAATGGAAGCGGCAGCAAAGGCAATTGTTCTGCGAAAAACGCTTTAGTGCTGCACTTCTGCGGCAACAATAGCTTGAAGGATATGCATAAAGAAGCAGAAAAAGGAAAAATCATTGAGTGCAATAGGCATAGCAACAGCAACAACAACAACAACCAAATGCTCGGCAGGCAGTGCTGGCAATACTAGTAACAAGATTTTCGTTCCCACCAGCAATCAGCATTTGAAATTTATATGGGCTACATTTAGTACCTACTCGCATATCTCATAGCTGCTCAATATTATTATCAACAACAACACAAACTTTAAAAAATTGTAAAAAATTGAAATCACTGTGTAGGTAACATTTGAAACTAGTACATATTGTTTTTTTAATTGTACACGTAAGATATAAGCCCATGCCCGAATGCAAATCATATTTGAGGCATCGACATCTGCATTGCTGCTGACTGCACAGTGCTTGCCACCCTTTACATCAAGGGTATTCAAAGAAAATATGGGCAATACAATTCTCTTTAAAAAATGTGATTTCATAAATATAAAGGGTTTTTCAATTGGCGCGGGCCGATTTTGGCGCCCTGTGGCAGCCATTTTGTTTTGGTGACATCTGTCAAATCTTTTGTTTATTATTCAGTTGTTTATGCCAAATCATCATGGCAAGTTACACGATTGAACAGCATGTTCAAATGATAAAACTTTATAATCAAAATGAGTGTTCATTAACGCAAACGGTGCGCGCATTGCGCCCATTTTTCGGTAGACGTGGTGGAACTTCAAAGTCGACTCTTCAACGTTTGGTGGCCAAATTTGAGACGACCGGGTCAGTAAACAATCAGCCAACACTCGTACGTTCAAGGAACGCAAGATCAGCCGAGAACATTGCCGCGGTCCGTGAAAGTGTACAGCAGAACCCGAGGCAGTCTATTCCTTGCAGTGCACAAGAACTTGGCCTTTCGCAGACTTCAACTTGGCGAATTTTGCGTCGGGACTTGGGCCTACACCCGTACAAGATCCAACTGACCCAGGAGCTCAAAGTTGATGACCATAGATAACGCCGTTTGTTCGCTGAGTGGGCTTCGAATCGTTTGGAAGAGAACCCCAGTTTTGGGCAAAAAATCATCTTTAGTGACGAGGGGCATTTTTGGATGAATGGCTGTGTTAACAAACAAAATTGCCGTATATGGGACGACACCAATCCACACGAGGTTCACCAGGTGATAATGTATCCTCAAAAAGTTACCGTTTGGTGTGGATTTTGAGCCGGTGGCGACATTGGTCTGTACTTTTTTGAAAACGACGTTGGTGAGGCGGTCACCGTCAACAGCGAGCGCTACACAACGATGACAGCAATCGCCACGATTGATATTCTGCATGAACGATTTGAGGGTAAGGTTATCTCTCGCAGGGGTGATATGAATTGGCCACCAAGGTCAGGCGATTTGACCTCGCTAGACTTTTTCCTGTGAGGTTTCTTGAAGTCTCAGGTCTATATTTTTCGTTTAAATGGAGGAAATTTTTGGAGTAGTCGTCCAAAATTACAAAATTTTTCTTTTTTTGTCATTTACAAATCCGGTAAGATTGTGCAACATTGCCAATTCGATACATGTGCAACACTTACTTCCAAACAGGTGCTTCCGTAAACGAAGAAAATACAGGATTTCAAGGATATATAACACAAGAAGAAACTTTATAGTGATGTCAATCCCGAACATTTTGGTATTAGTTAGTATGAACGAAATAGTTTTAAATCTTTTTCACTTTAAAATGTAGGAATATTTTGAATATTCGTTCTAAATTTCTAAATTTTCTCTTTTTATCATACAAAAATAGGTGTAAGCTCATGAGGCTTTTGGCTGGAAATTAGTATTATTACTTCCGGTTGTGCTGTGACTTTTAGATGCATCTGGGAGAAAAGACAGAGAAAAGTTAGTGTACCTTGAATACCTGAGTAGAAACTAAGTGCTGCTTGAAAAGCCCCAGCAAAACGGTTAGCCGAATTTTTTAATTTGCTGAGATAGAATGAGTTATGTTTACTGGAAAGACCCTGTATATGTAAGTGATATAGGCTAACGCATTAATTATGCAAATGTAACAATTTTTGCGCGTTTACTGAGAAGACAGCACAACAAAAGCAAGAATAACCACACGCAAATTAACATTATATATATTCGACCCGATTCTACAGGGCTTCTGGTACTTCAAAAGTTGTTCTAGCCCTCTTTTCACTGCTTTAGTTTTCCCACTAATGCTTCTCGCTGCCACTTATTCCTTGCGTTCATGCTCCAAGTGGTACTTACCCACAATTTGAGCGGCATAGGAAAATGCACAGAAAAGGGGATAAGTGACGATAAAGTATGCAAAGCGCCGCAGCACTCGATAGCTGCCCCATCAAGCCGCAGCAAGAGCTAAAACAGCCGTGTAAAATGTTTTACTCACTCATCGCGCTACAACAAGCAACAAGAATGGTGGCCGCATGCCACATACTCGCGCTGTTCCTATGCCAGTTTGCGGCGGAGGCGTTAACTTGAAAATTACTATTTTGCCACAAGGATTTCGCTTCTTTGTACTCAACTGGGTGTATAGTAAACACCAAGAATTGAGCCTGGTAGTCAGGAATGCGTTTGGCGGTTGGCAGCCGCAACAAGAGAATCAGAAAAAATCGATGTAAACTCAGTGGAAACCAAACAAAAAAAGTGCATAAATTGGCGTTGAGCTCTTAATAGAAAACTTATTGGTAATTGTAGCTTTTTGTAGTTGTTCTAATCGGCTGGTAGTTGTTATTGATTCTTACTGCATGTTGCATGCGAGATAATAGTCAATGTATTTATTGTTGTTGGTACGTGGTGTTGTTTTTGCAGCAATTTTTCTTATAGCTGTTAAGTATTTCTTGATTACAGTGCTCTGATCAAGTTGCCACAGCACCTCCAGGAATAGTTCTATGCTTCTTGCTTGGCCCGTCTTTGCTTGCTTGTTGCCTCGTTTGTGGCTCTTGTTTTCTCCTTTTTTTGCTGTGTTATTATTTTTCCATCAACCGCACGTAAATCAGTAGGTGTTATCGTTTGAATAAATATTGATATTATTGTGCGGCATTGGCCAGCCAAGTGGGCAGCATGACTACTAGACTCTTACCTAGTAGAGTTGTAACATTAGCCGGTGATGTTGTTGTTGTAGCCAACATTAATACTTGTACTATACATATCAATTGGTTTTTCTTCCATTTTTATCTCACTCTCGCGTATCTCGCTCAGTATTCACTTACATAGGTGTGGCTAATGACGTGCGCTTATTGGTAACGCCCCGTACTGATTGCGCTACACTACTGCACCACTTAGTTGCAACATGCCGCCGCTGTGCCACGGTATGGTCATGTTGATTGTCTGCTCCTTTTTTCGCTCTTTGCGATAAGCGTTATAGTTTCTTTAGCCTTTGCAGAGTCACACGTTCGCTCGCGTTCTACCTGGTCTTGGCCATTTCTAGTAGGTGTAAATGGGTTGAAATTAATTTATCGCATTTAAATTAAATTTTGATTAAAATGTGTATTTATTAAAATGGGCTGGATACTGCCGCTGAATGGGCGGAAATGCTAGTATAAAAACAGAAAAAAATATACAAAAATATAAATAAATAAAACGAATTCAATGAGCCACTCTTAGAGTGTGGGAACTGAAAATTCCAGATTTTCCTGTGTGCAGGAAAGAAGGCTGGGAAAGCGGATATCGAAATGGCATTGCGTAAATATTTATTGAATTTGTTTGTACGGAACTGCAGCGACTGCGTCTAAATATTGCTGAGGTAGTTATGATTTATTCCTCCTAGAACGAGTTAAAACTGCACCTTTAACTAGAACATTGAATGATTTTAATCAGCTTTGAAATGCTTTGGGTTTCGATTATCGCTATCTAAATTTAGTTTCAAATATTGAATAATGAATTTTTTGAATAGCTACTAAATATGAGCATATAATTGAAAACATAGTTCAATTTGAATGAAATCCATATAAATCCAACTTTGAACTTTGTGCAAATTAAAAAAAAAAATACCAAAATTTTCATAAGAATTTCAAAATTGTTTATAAGAATTTTTACAAACATAAGGCCGGCTTGTATCCCATTGAATTCTGCCATAATAAGGTGCAAGTTTTAAGTGGCTTAAGGGGTGAGAGATAGTCAGAGGCTTGAAAAAATGATGATTTTCAATGACTCTTTTTGGTAGTCAGTTGCTTTATTATACAAAAATAAAAAGATAGCATTATCAAAAAGGAAAAAAAAAAAAATAATAATAATTGTAACAGTTGTCGCTGTTTGTGTGGAGCCCGTGTCTCCAAAAGTCCCTTGCGATGATCATCACAAGTCCTTGCATACTCATCTAGAATCAATCGGAGAAGATAAATTAGTTGTATTAAGAGATAATCTTGTGCCTGATCGTACTTTTTTTTCCAAATTACCAATAGCTTCAGAAAACATTTTTCAGATTTTCGAGAAAAACCCGACAATTAATTGTTTAAAAAAAAAACAAATTTTTTAAAAAAGAGGTTGTCTGTAAAGTCAGTTTACTGACGATAGTTTAACGTTTTTCAAAAGAAAATTTTAATTCTATTTGTTTGATAGATGTTTTGTATGGATATAGAGAAAAAGGTAAATGGAATCGCAATGGAATTGATCAAGTTACATTTACACAAACGTGAAAAATGACGAAACATTTATCAATTTCATGAAAGATATCTTCAATTTCGATTGTGCATCAGACGTTAATAAGTCAACAACACTAAGAGGCATTATCATCGATTTGCCTTTTTCAAGACACTTTACACTCGAAACACTCCCTTTCATTTCCTACTTTTTCTATCATCGTCCTATTCTCGACAGAGAAATGGTTCATTACCATGCACACAGGAAGAAGGCATATGCAAATACAAGTATGTGAATTTATATACCTACAAATGCGCATATACATACATATACATACATATATATGCTCACTCAAGTAGGACAGAGCCAGATGTCGAACGTTGCCGAACGCGGGGGCCGATTGTGCCTCTTTGTCGTTCGTTCCGCGCTTTCGCTTGCAGTTCAAGCAAGGTAATGCCGAATTTTTTGGTGCGTGCGGCCTCCTACATCGAATTATAAGACGTTATCACGTCAAAAAAATTTGTATGTTTTTCAAAAGCAGTATACATTTTATTGAAATCTACCAAGCGGCTCTTAAGTTACAGTGAATAACGTCGTGAACTATTTGTCGGATTCACTTCTAATTTTCACACAATATTTCTAAGATATTATTTTGAAAGAAAATGCAAAAATATCCAATTTTGTTTTTTATTTTGACTACCCCTAACCCCTTAAACATCCCATTAATTTTAGAAATTTTTTTTGCCAGCTTTCTGGTGCATTTTTCTCTATATAATGAACAAATTTTGTATGAGAATTTTTACCAACTCCTGCCTGTTGTTATTGTATGCAGGCTTATAACACATTGAGTTCCAGTATGATAAGGGGCAGAGTTGAAGTGGCTTAAAAATTGCATTGATTTTACAATTTTTTTTTTTGTTCTGTTTTTTGTCAGAGACTCGTTCATTTTCTCTATAAAACGAAAGCGTTACAGTTTTATATACGGAACAAAACATGCAAAGCCATGAGGAAAAAAATTGTCAAAATTAATGAATTTTTTTGAAAGATCTGTGATGGCCGAGCTGAAAGACTTATAAGGGCAGGGCAATCATCAACATGTAGGAATTCAGCAAAGTTTCCTTCCTTCTATATGTTGTCTTCAGAAAAAAGGTAATAAAATGCCTCCTTCCATCAATTTTCTTCAAAAAAAAATTATCGTCACTTTCATTTCATTTATCTTTTTAATATTAAGTATATAATGTGAGTAAAAATGGCACGAAGACGTGTTGGGAATTTAATTCATATTTCGATTTCGGAAATTTCGTTGGATATGCCAAAATATGCAAGAGCAGGGCGCATTAACATTTGCTGAAATATACTTAAGCAATTTTGATTTGTACTTGCGGTACGACTTAGTTGTTTTTGAATAGAATTTAAATTCTTGAATAAATAAGTTTCTTTAGTCTTATCGTTATTAATTTGGCACATTGCTTTCTTTTCAACCATTCTTTGGTTTGGTCAATGTGTTTGCAGGCTATGGAGCTAAATTGAAACATGAATATTTAGCTAAGAGTAAGGAAAGCTGCTGTAGCTCCACTTTTATGCACACATACCATAAGGCGCAGGTAGAGTCTTTCTTCGAAGAACAATTACTGGTTGTTTTCAGACCTATCCTCCTTTACGGTATCATAGTCCGGTGGACGGCTCTCGACAAGGCTATGATTAGAAATAGGCTTCAGCAGGTTCATCGTATGTAGCTTATATGTAGCAGCGGCGCTATTAGACCCACTCTGATGACCTGATTACTCTTTTCTTCATACCTCTCCTAGACTTGGCTGGTAAACAGAATGCAAGTAGCACTGCTGCTCGGCTTGCCGCAACTAATCAATGTCGCGATTTACGTGTGGGACACACGACTATAATACTCAGTCTGGTTCCAACCTATCCTGTTGACTATGGTTTGAATGAACCATACCTTATTAGAATATTTAGTAGTAGAACTCTAGCTAGACGAGACTGGGTTGACAATATACCGGGTCGGAAAAACTGCCTACGGTTCTTTACTGATGACTCAAAGTTTAACGATAAAGTTGGCTTTGGTGTCTACTATAAGAAGATAAAAGTAAGAGTTTCGGCATGACTTCCTAATCACTGTAGCGTATTTAAGGCTGAAATTTAAGCTATCAATGAGGTAGTCCGGTTAGGCAAAAATATGGCCACCTCTAGAAAAATCTATATTTTTTCTCGATAGCCAAGGGGGTTGTCACTGATTCTTGATGCGGCTGTCACCGATTCTTAACAAGATTGGACAATATTTCTGCATTCATTCGATGTGGGTGCCACGGCACAGTGACATGCCAGGGAATTATATATATATATACATATATATGATTTGCGCGTATACCCGTTCTGGGTATTTGGCCGAGCTCCTCCTCCTATTTGTGGTGTGCGTCTTGATATTGTTCCACAAATGGAGGGACCTACAGTTTCAAGCCGACCCCGAACGGCAGATATTTTTATGAGGAGCTTTTTCATGGCAGAAATACACTCGGAGGTTTGCCATTGCCTGCCTAGGGGCGACCGCTATTAGAAAAATGTTTTTCTTGTTTTTCTTAATTTTGATCTTTCACCGAGATTCGGTAACGTTCTCTCTGTGAATTCCGAATGGTAGTCACGCATCAACCCAATCGGCTACGGCGGCCGCAAATTATAAGGGAATTATAAGGCAGACAAATTAGTGAGAGAGAGCACTACCACTCGCATGCCTCTTGCTATGGAGCTTGTAAGTATGCCCCTCACAACCTACAAGCTGTGTGGTGCAAGTAGCATCGTCATTCAGCCAACAAGAGGTGGATTCATAGTCTGACATACAATGCTAGAGCAAGAATTTGGCCAAAAACGGGACAAATGAGCTCAAAGGCGTTACATAATCGGTCAAAGAAAAACGTCTCTATGTTAGTTGCTTTGATCTCAGGTCACTGCCTCCTAGGTCGACATGCGAAAGATTGAACGTACCACATTTCGACTATTGCAGATACTTCAAGAATGGGGAGTAGGAAGAGTCTGTCCGACATCTTTTTTGGCACTGATAACCTTAGGAATGTAAGTTTCAGCCAGATCAATGGGTTTGCATTTAAAACAAAATGGTTTAACAGGGAGTAGCAGATAAACTACCTCTGAGGTATCCAGGGGATCGGCTACAGTCTAAGACAGTTGATTTAGAGACCAACCGCCACTTCTAACTACCTACCTAACCTTTCATTACATTTTTATTATAAAAAGTTCTGATAAAAACCACGTCTAGTTTGGATATAAAACAAGGTACACATTTGCAGGAAATGTTTTTTCAATTTAATTTGCTCCCTAGGAATCAAATATTATTATTAACTCACTTGATAAACATTTATTAACTAAATTTTTAGATGATTAATTTTAGGTGTCTTTATTATTTATTTTTATTATACATTCATAAGAGTCTAACATTTTTCTGCGCTTTCAAATTTCTTGAACCTTTCCACTTCTAAAGCTTTCACGCTCCATTTAACTAGTAACCCTCAGCATTCCACGCATAATTTCCGCTACAATGATGAGGCAACATTGATGACCGAAGCAAATCATTGACCCACAATTATAGTAGCACAAAGTGCCTATTGAAAGTTGCAGTGGCAAGTCAGCTATAAAGCGCGGCGGTAGCACCCGCATTTTACACCTTTTGCACAATTCACTGATTTCTCGTCTGCCAGCATTTGTTGTTATTTACCTAGAATTTGCATCAAAATGCAATTACAGTTAGAGAGTGGCAAGCAAAAAGGCGGGTCGCACAAATGACACAATTTCGCACACACACACATTCATATAAGCATCAGTATGTCTTTAAGCGGTACTAAAATGGTCAAAAGCAACCGGCATAAAATGACAGGCTGGCTAAGATACTACGATTACGTAGTGGAAAGCTAACGGTAGCAAGTGGCAGGCAATCAAGCGGCAGCAGCTACAAAAATAACAATTTGAGCTATAATAATAAGAACAATAACAGTTGACTTAAGTATGTATGTGTATGTGTGGCTTGCAAAGAAACTGCGGGATAGTTGCCATACTCTGCTAATATTGCATTTTCAGCGAAAATAAAACCAAAGTAAATAAATAAATATTGTACGCCTAACTTTTATACCTTCGAAGCCAAATTGTGATCAACGTGCGTTCACTGTGGGATACCTACTTGGTTTAGTGAAAGTCAATTTGAAATTGTCCCACGTTCTCATTTCTAATGTCTTTTTTCTGTTTTGCAAAAAATCACAATTTTTAGTGCATACGACGAAAGTCCTAAACTGTGTGCTTGGAGTTACATTTATCTATTGTTTATAAATTATTATTGCTAATATTTATTGTTGTTGTGGGCAAGCCGTAGGTATCCCGTTAGTTGAAGTCTGATAGTAGAAGCTGAAAAGTACAGGTACTCGCACACCTTTTCTATTCAGTACTTATTTTATTATACCCAATAAACAATGCAATTTAGTACTTTGAGATCCCTGCAGCTGAATGTGTTTGCGTGTGATATTTTGGTTCCCAAGTTTGAAAAAAGTAATAAATAGATAATTTGAAGACATTTGGTGCAAGAATACCAAATTTACCTTCGGTGTATATAAATGATTCTCTTAAGTTGTCCAATCGCTACATATTGTCTCATGTAGAGTTCGAGCTATATGTGGTTCCATTGTTGTTGTTGTTAAAAGTATAGAAATTTTTTCCATACATTAAGGGGGATTGGTGCTGGAGTAACTAGTCCTTGGCCGGATATAAACTCTGGTCGTTCGGGTAACGTAGAACCGACTGTCGTGGAGTTAGGGGTTTTTCGTGTTCTGTGGCGCTATACCACACATCATAGTTTACTACATTCCTAGAATGACAGACTACAAGATTGCAACATCCGTCAGAAGTATTTCTGGCTGTGATTTAAGAATTGGAAAAACAAGGAAGGGGAGGGTATGGTATGGAAAATTCGTTTACGATTCACAGCTGCAAATTCCGCTACTATCTGTATCTCCATTTTGACTAATTTACACTGGGTAGACAGCCGATAACAAAAGTCACTTCTTAAACAATCAAAACTAGGATTTATAAGACCCTCGACATATCCTATTGCTTGAGACACAATCATTGAATGACTGCAAAATTCAATTTGGTTGCCCTTGGAGTATTCGAGAGAAAGCTGCAGCGGAAGATTTACTTAAAAAGGTCCATCAGAAATATCGCATCTTACTTACATGAACCCATCATCTTGAAATGTCCGAGAGAAGAACTTTGCAGATCTGCGCGTCCCTTAAAGCGAATATCACAGACACTGACATGATGAAGTTTATGAGCTGCAAAGTAGTTTCGATCGAATGGATACGAACTCTTGAGAGGTTTGAAAGTAAAGGATATGATATTGGTTTTTGGAAGAAGCCCTAGAGGAAAACCTAGTGTAGTAAGTTCTAGGGTCTGCTCCTGGGTCTCGCGACTAACTCAGCGATTACTGTGTTAGTACGAAAACATGCAGAGTCGCGAGATTATTCTGGCTACGGCTATATCCGCGGCGCTCGAGGCAGCTGCTAAGGCTAACAAAGTCGCAGCTCTCGAATTTAGTGGGCATCCTTACCGGGCATTGTGCGTTACGTATCCATGTGGCGGGACATCGGATTGCTTCAAATAGATTCTGCAGAAGCTGTCTGAAAGATAAGGTCGAACCATCTCACCACCTTCTTCTCAATTGTCCTGCTCTCGTCGGGATTCGGACATCTTCGGTCTCACTTTTTTTACAAAAACGGGTTAGAGTTGTAAATATCATACACCTGGTGAATTTGATCAGCAGCTTGAAGTGGTTAACGCAATTGTAATAAACCACCGTTTAGTCGTCATTCTTTTATAATGGACGACTTTGATTATTTGTCCCAGTGAGCTCTTGCATCAGCAGTCATTTATTCTAACCAAAATTTTAGGGTTAGGAAAGGAAATAAGGAAAATAAATGATGAAAATGGATGGCCCATCCAAAAAAATACGTCCCCTTCGTTGGCCGGGAAAATTCAATACATAGTGCCTGTTTTTTCCAAATGTGTTTTCTCTACCTTGCTATAAAGCATACATTTGGGATATAGACGTGTTGTAATACATGAAATATTAGGGAGAAAAGAAATCGTTTATTTTCCCGGTAGATGGCGGTAGTGTTATGTATCTCGTAAAGTATCAATCAAACAATTTAAAATTTATGACCGTTGTCAAGTTGATATTTCGCACTAAAAAATTATTATTATATTATTACTATTTTTTCTTTGTGCCATTCAGTTGTGAGTTACTGGGCGCCAACAACAGAAATCAACAAGGAGAAAATTCGGTAGTTTTTGCAAATTTTCTTTGCTAAAGGCGAAAATGCAAGCCAGGCTGCTGAAATTGTGAATGGCGTTTATGGGGCCGATACTGTGGCAGATAATTCCGTGAAATTTTGGTTTCATCGATTCCGTTCAGGTTTCTTTGATGTTAAAGAAAATGTCGATAAAATCGAAAATGTCGATAAAATCACAGAAATAATCGAAGTTGATCGTCATAATAGTAGTTGTAGCATCGCCAATAAAAGAGTTTTGAATCATTTGCACAAAGCTGAATTCAAAAAGAAGCTCGATGCTTGGGCGCCACATTAAAAAATATGACGGATCGAATTTCCATCTGCGAGGCCTTGGCCAAACGGAATTAAATCAACCCATTTCTTAAATGGATGGTAACTGGGCAGGAAAATTGGATCACATACAAGACTATCGGCCAGAAAGAAATCATTTATTTTGAGTTGCTTCCGTATGGCTAAACATTGGACTTAGATCTCTTCTGTCAACAGCTGGCCCGTTGATTGAACAGAATTGGTCGGCTAGAATTGGTCAACAGAAAAGGTATTGTGTTCCATTAGGTCACAACGCAAGGACACAGACGTCTGTAGTGACTCGCCAAAATCTTCGGGGTGCTTGGTTGGGAAGCTGTAATGCATAGGCGATTACAATGTTTTTCTCTCATTGCAAAACTGATACGAAATTGGTATCAAGAGGAGATATTGAAAATCGATTACTAGAGTTTTTCGCCAATAAGGACGAAGACTTCTATGAGAAAAGGATTATTATCTTTAAAATGGCAATGAATTATACAACAAAACTAGGTATATTTGACCCAAAACGAGGAATCAGAAGCATTTTAAATAAAATTTTGAATTTTACGTAAAAGTAATGGATTTCTTGATCGCTCGGTCAGTCGTCACCAGCCTTAAAATTTGTTAGCGATTTTTTTTCGTTTTTTTTTAAATATGGTTTTATTTACTGGATCACTCAGAAAGATAAATAGGCTTTGAAGTAAGATTTTGATTTATTTATAATCTTATTTAGCTGCTTGTTAGTCCACTCGGTGGGCTCATTTTCGTCAACGTATCTGCAACTAATGCAGGGTGATATTATTGTTGTAAGCCAGATATGTGGATTGTATGTGTGTGAGCAATGGCAAGAAAGATAAGGTGGGTCAACAATTTTTGGAAATAAAGGGTGGTTAAATTTCAAGGGCCGATGTTGAATGTGGACCACACCTAAACGCCAACGACATCGTTGGACTTCTTTCTTTGAGGTTATTTGAAAGAAAAGGTGTACGTCAATAAGCCAGCAAAAATTCAAGATGAGATAATTCGGGACATTAACGACATAGAACCTCAATTATGCCTCAGCGTCATCGAAAATTTGGACCATCGGATGGGGGTGTGCCGCCGAGGCCGCGGTGGCCATTTGACCAATATTTTGTTTTATACGTAATTAAGTCATACCAATGTTATCATAATAAAGAGAAATGACAATATTTTCCTAAAAAACTTGTATTTTATTCTAAATCAATACCGGCCCTTAAAATTTAACCACCCTTTATTTTTCTCCGTCTTTTATTATTTCATCATCTTCCATCGGTATTTGAATACATCTATGGAAATATATTCTAGTTCTTTACATATCATGACACTGCTGATACTATTCTTAGTATCCTGTATTGTACCTCGTGAATGATAAGGAGCGAAATAAATAGAGTTTTCCATATTGAAGCCCGACCATCATTGGTTTTCCAGAAAACTTAAACTATTATGTTTGGCTTATCCTCTGAAGCTTCGCATACGCTTTGAGCTAAAATAAATGTTTCCTTTTATCCGAATAAAATGTGTGTTGGGTATAAAATACTACATATTTCTTATAAGGGCCCCTAACTATTCACCAGTTAAGCAATAAAAAATTATATTAGTTTTGCTGCTAAATACTAAATTCAACAGGTCAATGTCGTCTAAGCAAAAGCATTAACAAAAGACAACAACATTAACAATAAATTGAAGTTAACCAACAACAACAATGACATGTATAGTTTCGAAAAGCAGAGTTTTTGTTTGTGTGAGTAAATAAAGTCTTTCGAATGCGTAATTCATAGCATAGCCCCCATAGGTCTGCCAACGAAGTCGGTCGCCTGCTGATGGCAGCAGCGGACGTGCAACAAATGGTGCAGATTTGTGCTTGACCAGCAATTTTGTGTTAATTTACACATACACATACAAAATTATATGTAAATATGCAATAAAAATATATGCATGCTTGAGCACCGAGTTCACTAATGGCATACGGGCGCACATTTTTTGGTCGACGCGACACATTTGTGGCAGTTTCCTGCCTTACTGCCGCTACTACTACTGTTACTGTTGCTAATCGCTGTCTTTTATAATTTGTATAAACATATATTTTTTCAATTTTTTCGCCTTTTTTCTTGCATTTTTCACCGCTCTATTACTTCCGTGCCGCATTTAATTTGCACTCTTTTAAATGCAACAAGTCGCTGTGGCAAGCTGCCTGCCACGTATGCGGAGATGCACATGAGTTGTGCGTGTGTGCGTTCGTGCGCCGATTAGGCAAATGCAAAACTCATGTTTAACACACAAATTAAATGCGGACATTTGCGCCGTCGCTTGCGTTTGCCCCTCTTTACGCACACATACACAGATACATTTACATATTTATGGTCACTAACAGCGGTGCGCTTTGTTGCATGTTGCTTTGACTTGCACGCATTTTAATTTGTAATTAAAATGTGCAATATAAGGATGTGCTCCAGGGGCGGTGGCCGCGGCGACCTCGACAACGGCAAACCACAACTTTTGAAGCTTCTTTTAATTTGTTTTCCTTTTTTGCTTTCGGCAGTGATATTGGGGTCTGCATACAGATACATACATACAAACCTACTAACAAATTAGTTTACTTTAACATCCAAAGTTGCCCCAAGCCACTTATTAGCATAAATTGGCTAAAGGATATGCACGCCTGTTGCAGTTGTTAAGTGAATGAGGGAAAGCAGGCAAGGGGTGGGCGTTAAAAGGTGAGCAGATGAGGTTAGTGAGATAGTAGAGATAATCTTTGGCTTTTAATTAACTGATTTATTTAAAAAAAGGGTTTAGTTTCAAAATATATAATCGTTCCTTTTCGTTAAACTGTTTACCTACAATTCTCTTGCGAGGTATATGAAAGACTTAAGCAACGAACTTTGTTTAGTGGAAGCGTACGCAAGTATGCGGATATAACTCGAATTAGGTTTAAATGATGCTCAACGTAGTTGGTTTCTGGTTTGTAGGTTAATGTTTAACTGATACGGTTCATTGTCATTTATTTCTGTTGGCCGTACCTTGTTTTTGATCCTGTGGTCAAAAAGTAAGGTGAATTTATTTGTCAAACTTCGCGGGATTAAAATTTCGCTCTAGCTATTTTTTTCATGAGTTGGCAGCACTGTTAATAACATCTGGGCCAACTTTCATGTGAACGTCATTATCAGTAATATATTTACGCTTGTGTTTACCAAACGACCAAGGGTGCATTTTTCGATTTTTACAATGTCTGATTTGATTGAGCAGAGAAGTGCCATCAAATTTTGTTCGCGGAATGAAATTTCGGCTGCGGAATCGTTCAGCATGTTGCAGAAGGCATTTGGTGGTTCGACCATGTCGCAGAAAAATGTTTGTAAATGGTACAAAGACTTCAAAGAGGGTCGAGAACGTGTTGATGACTTGGAGCGCTCCGGACGACCATCCACGTCAACAGATGACCAACACGTCAATAAAGTGAAGGAGTTAGTGCTCAAAAATCGTCGGTTGACTGTTAAAGACCTTACTGATATGATCGGAATATCAGAAGGATCTGTGAAAACCATTTTGAAAGACCATTTGGGCCTACGAAAAATCAAATCTCGTTTGGTACCAAAAACTCTCAATTTCTTGGAAAAAAGTCGTCGCGTTGATGTGTGTGAAACAATGCTTTCAGACTATCAGGACAAGCTCAAATGCATCATTACGGGAGATGAGACTTGGATTTACGCTTAAGACCCTGAAACAACTGACCAATCAAGCGAATATCGTGCTAAAGGCGAGGCCAGATCAAAAAGAGCACGTCAAAGTCGTTCAAAAATAAAGGTCATGATGACAGTTTTTTTCGATTTTCCTGGTGTGGTGCACTATGAATTCCTTCCACCTGGCCAAATTGTTAATAAGGAATATTATTTGAGCGTTATGTGTCGTTTACGTGAAGCAATTCGTCTAAAAAGACCAGAATTATGGGCCAACAACTCTTGGTTGTTGTATCACGATAATGCACCGTCTCACACTGCACTCGTTCTTCGAGACCATTTCGCCAGAACTTCCACGCATATCGTTCCGCAACCACCGTATTCGCCTGATTTGGCTCCGTGTGACTTCTGGCTATTCCCAAAACTCAAGAGACCACTCCGGGGAACGCGTTTCGAGTCGATCGAGGAGATAAAAGCTGAATCGAAGAAGGTGCTGATGGCTATACCGGAAATGGACTATTTGGCATGTTTGGAAATGGACTTCGTGGGCATATGTGTATTTCATCGATAGGGGATTATTTTGAAGGGGATGAAATTGATGTACAAGAATAAATAAAGATTTTTCATTTTACAACCAAATTCACCTTACTTTTTGCCCACAATATTAAGTGCTTCTCTATTTTGGTCCGGAAGTGATATTCTATTTCCCACTTACTCTGCATAATGCTGAGCCTTCCTTGATACACCGCCTGGGAATCGACCTTTAGAAAAACTCGAAAAATTGGTGAAAAAATCAAATCATCATTAGTACAAAGGCGTCACATGTTGACAAGTTTTGACTCTGTATTAATTTATTTCTTAATTTCAATAATTTTTTACAAAATACAGTCTGTGTCTGAAGAAAATAAACGGTTTTTTTCTTGGCATTCAAGATGTTCCACTTTTTGCTGCACAATAGTACTACTCAAGGGATACGATGCAAGTGCAAACTCAGGTTAGTGTCATTCAAAGCTTTCCCGAAAGCGCAACCAAACAAAAATGAGTGAGAAGTACGCAAAGCGTTTTGAAGCGGTACTTTTATGCACGCATTCGAAAGGACCGAAATTATCTGTCGCGCCTGCAAAAGTGATTAAAAAGTCAAAAAAGTTTGTTGTGATATGAAACCAG
>JAYXIM010003392.1:0-23736 GCA_037575425.1 Anastrepha fraterculus
GATAGCGCAATTCATTCACCAATAACACCTGTTATTGGGAAACCCTCAATGTAAATATATTTATTTGCAGAGCTGTTCGTTCACACAAGTTGGATTGTAGCCTTCTTTAGAGTAGGCATCACTTGCACGCAAATCCCAATTAAAAGGTGTAATCAACAGCCTTTCATTAGGCAAAGAAAACTAAAGAAAATCAGTGAAATCAATTTGCTTAAATATGTGCAGATATAGTAAATGTGTATATATTTTCTTCAGCCCCCCCACCCCCCTTCCGCAGAAAGTATTATACGAGTTTGCATGGAAATGAATCAAAATCCCCCAACAAGACGTTGCATTCTCTTTGCTCTGTCAAATGTTTATACAAAAAAAAGAAAAGAAAAACTGTCTCTGCGCTTTGCTTTTAAATTGAAATTTCTATTTCTGCCAACAGGCAGATTTGTTTATACATCGTGTTTTGTGTTTGTTGTTGCAATGACACAATTTTTATGGCATATCGTAAGGCGAAACTCACAAACACCATTTCCACGAGTATTAGTTGGTAAAAGGTTACATTGTAAAGCTGGTTGCTGCTGGCTGCTGTCACCTTGCTGGCTTTGCAGTGAGCAGCAAAAGAAGTTGACATCAAAGCCGCGTGAAAAGTAATAATTTCCACACAGCATAGCCACAGGCAAAATTAATCACGATTTTCAGGCGCAACACTGCTGTGGCGGATAACAAACGAAGTTGTGTGGTGTTCAAGTGCTGCCGACACTACATACAGACATATTAACACTAAAAGGCGACGAGCGAAGATTACAAAATATATAATGATCCAATACAAAAATGCAAGTAAATTGTAAGAAACACATCCACACACACATAAGCACATACATAGGCAGACAAGTTGATTGCACTTGCAAAGCCATTTACATTCATTTATCATGCACTTTTATGTGCCGCAGCAATGAGTGATGAAAAAATACGTCTACAACAACAATTAAAACGCATAAAATATTTTCAGTGGGCAGAGCTTTTTTCTTGCCTTTTTTCGATGCGGCCGTAAATACTCTTAAATGCAGTGATACTTCGCTGATAAGTGCAATTTCTTTTTTTCATTTATTTTTCTTTTAATTTTTTTTCATTTAACTCAGTTTTTATTTGGATTATTCCTTCCCATGTCAATTTTAATTTACTGCTGAAAAATCTGCATCACACTCGTACTTCATTTATTTGACTTTTATTGACCGCGAATGCAAAAAGTAGAGTTGGTAAAAAACGGGCAAACAAAAGATTTATCCCAAATAGTTCTTTTTTTTATTTTATTTACGCCTGCCACTTGGTTTTTTTTTAGCGTTGCGAACCGTCATTTGTGTGTTGTGACGGTGGCATGGCTAGAGGTAGGGAGCGGAGGGCTTCATGTGTGTGATTCTCTTACAAATTCATTCAATATTTATTATTGGGGCTGCTGGCTGCAACATTTAACTTCCAACATTCGCTTAACTGCTGAATTATTTGCAATGGTTTCATTTCATGTTGAAATACACTGCAATAAAAACTTGTTATGGAACCCTCTTGCCGAAAAAAATCTATGCGTAATCGAGTAAACATTTTTTTTTTTCACATTAATCTATACAACAGCTGGCCAAGTGTTTGTCCTGAGTGTAAATTTCATACGTTTTAATTTTTGTTCACTCACTTTAACTCACCAGCTGCCCAGCCACTCCATTAAAAGATTTCAGGGCCTTTGTACGTTTTTTGTTGCTCTCTGCAGGGCATCCCTTTTGGTATACGAGGTGTGTTCCAAAAATAAGGTGACTTTTCAAATTTCGCGGGCTACGCACATTCGACATTCGATTATAACTTTTTTTATGTTGGTACACTCGTCTCAAAGATATGTTCACGGTTTTAGCAATAGAGCCTGTTTAGTTTGTTTGTGAGAGGCATAAATACGAGTGTTTTGCGTGTTCGGCGATTTTCTGCTATCGACAAAAATTGATCTAAAAAGTTACATCAAATTTTGTGGAAGAAATGGAATTAAGTGCTCAAAAACACTTGAAATGTTGTCAGTGGCATACGGTTAGAGTACAAGTGGTACAAGCTTTTCACAGAAGGTAGAGAAGATGTGGATGACGACACTCGCTCTGGGCGCCACAATCACAATTAGAGAAGTTGCTGAGGATGTCGGAATATTCGCATATCGGTTGACTCATGCCATGCAATCTTTTTGGGAAACTTTGGGGATGAAGCGACGTTCGTTCGAAAACTGCTGAATTTTGACAAAAACAACGTCGCATGAGCACCGCTCAGGAATTGTTGAATGATGTCAACGATGATCCAGATTTGCTTAAAAGGGTAATAACTGGTGGCGAATCATGCGTATATGGTTATGCCATCGAAACCAAAGCCCAATCGTCCCAATGGAAGAGTCTAAGACAGCCAAGACCAAAAAAAAGCACGCCAAGTTCTATCAAATGTCAAGGTTTTACTCACTGTTTTCTTCGATTACCATGGCGTAGGGCATCAGGAGTTCTTACCACAAGGTCGTACGGTCAATAAGGAGTATTGCCTTGAAGTTATGTGCCGTTTGCATGAAGCAATACGAAAACATCGCCCGGAAAAAATGTATGGTTTTTTATCATAATAGTTCACCTGCTTACTCATCTTTGCTTGTGAAAGATTATTTGGTCGTTAGCGCCGTTATCATGTTTCAGCGACCCCCCTGCGACTTTTTTCTCTGAAAGGTCCACACAGCTTCTGCAATGGGGGTAAATGGTAACCCTAGTGACCAGTAAGCATATCTACGAGTTTGGAAATTAAATGGCGAGGATTCCAAAGAACTTTCTGAGTCCTCCGTATATTGTAATGGGGCCAAAGGGTTTTCGTAATAGCACATGAAGAAATGGTGCTCCATCTTTCCTGCACTTTCCTGAGAAATAAGTTGTGCGATTCTCCTTTAACAACTCTCAGGGGACTGCCGATACCCTGGTTGGAGGTCTCTGTCCCTTTCCTGGCAAGCTCATCAGCTATTTCATTTCCCTCTATGTTCCTATGTCCTGGAACCCAGATTAGAGAAATGTTACCTACACACTCTATAGATTTGATCTCCCCCTTACAGGAGTTCAGTAGTTTCGTTCTGCACCATGGCGCCGTCAGAGCCTTGATCGCGGCTTGACTATGGGAGAAAATGTTAATTAATGTTTGCGGATAGAGCGATCTGTTCGAAGTTCGGAGAAATACTGTGTTAACTGCCGAAAAATGCTACCGTGTCTCTTGAGAGATTGCCTCCAGAGGTCAGCCTCCTTTAACCTGATTGCACTTTGAGTTGCGATGGAAATACGGTAAAAGTCGATGGGAAGTAAGTGCACTCAGGGCATCACTGCGGCAAGTTTTACATGCTCCGGTGATGCCAATACATTCAGTCCTTTGAACCATCCCCAGTTTAGTGATACGAGGGGTGCCTTTTATATGTCGGGTTTTGGCAACGCTGGTGTTGCAATCTGGCAACTAACAGCTGTATCGCAAAGTTTGACATTTTTTGGCTTTTACGTACTCAGAACGTTTTGAAATACCAGCGCTATTTGTGTAGTTTACAGTAACTTAAAAGATTCATCTCGGTCCAAAAATGGAATTAAATCGTGAACATTTTCGTGCGATTATTTTTTACAACATTCGACGTGGATTAATTGAGCAACATTGCATGGACGAATTTAATTCATTTTTTTGCGATGAAGCTCCATGAAGGATCAGTGTTTATCGATGGTATGGTGAATTCAATCGTAGTCGTAGTTCACTCCAAGACGAATTTCGTGAAGGTCGTCCAAAATGAGTTGTCGTTCCGAAAACCATTGATGCTGTGCGCGAACTGATATTGCAAGATCGTCATGTGACCTACGTGAGATTGAGACAATCTTAGGAATTAGTGGGACCAGCATACATTCAATATTGCACAAACATTTGACTGTAAAAAAATTTGTTCGCGTTGGATCCCACACAATTTGTCAATCGCTCAAAAAAAGGCTCGTGTCGATTGGTCGAAGGAAATGCTCAGAAAATACGATCGCGGGGCTTCGAAACACGTCTATGACATCGTGACAGGTGATGAATCATGGATTTACGCGTATGAGCCCGACAGCAGTCAACTGTGTGGGTGTTTCAAGATGAGCCAAATCTAACTAAAGTTGTTCGCGCACGAAGCACTTCCAAGCAAATGGTCGCCTGTTTTTTCGGAAAAACTGGACATGTCGCAACCGTACCACTAGAACAACGCAGAACAGTAAATTCTGAGTGGTACACAACCATTTGTTTGCCAGTTGTCTTCCAAGAAATTAGGAAAACCGACCGCCAAAGACGGATCACTCTTCACCAGGACAATGCGAGCTCTCACACATCGGCTCAAACAACTGCATTTTTGAGCACCCAAAACATCGAATTAATGGGTCATCCGCCGTATAGTCTTGACTTGGCACCGAATGACTTATTTTTATTCCCGTACGTAAAAAACAAACTGAGAGGTCAACGTTTTTCGACACCTGAAGAAGCGATTGCGGCATTCA
Source organism: Anastrepha fraterculus (assembly GCA_037575425.1). NCBI lineage: Eukaryota > Metazoa > Arthropoda > Insecta > Diptera > Tephritidae > Anastrepha > Anastrepha fraterculus. The sequence continues at coordinate 4,530 of JAYXIM010003392.1, forward strand.
GAATGCATGTTTTGGAGGTACCACATTCAGAGTGGCAAAAGTGCTTCGACAATTGGTTCAAACGCATGCAAAAGTGTATAGATCTTCATGGAGAATATTTTGAAAAACTATAACGGGATTTTCGATGATTAAAATTTGTTTTTGTTCTCTAATCCCGACATATAAAAGGCACCCCTTGTATTATAGTCCTTCCGAAAAGCTTCCCACCTATCCAGGCATCCAAACGTTAAAATAGGCAAAACCATTGCGTTATACGTCCAAAGCACGACCTATGGCTTGAGTCCCAATTTTTTACTGAACATAGATTTGCAGGAGTAAAAGGCTATATTGGTCTTCTGTACCCGATTTTCAATGTGTAGCTCCCAATGGAGTTTGGAGTCAAGTATCACCCCAAGATACCTAACTTTCGATTAGAGCGGGAGAACGTGGTTGTTTAATTTGGGAAGTCGAAACGGTGGAGGATTAAATTTTCTGGTAAATAGCACCAGCTCAGTTTTGTCAGAGTTGACTCGGAGGCCGCAAGTGGCAGCCCAGCGATTGAGTACAGCCAGTGACCTTTCCAAATTCTCAACCATGACTGAAGGAAACAACATAAAAAAAGAAAATTTTGGTTAACACGTTTTTCTAATAATAAACGAAACGAAATGTTTTTTGATAATTGGTGCAACGATATTTTTTTTGTTAAGAAAATAACGCTCATATTATTGATGTAAAAAACAAAAACGATTTTGTGTGCGATTAATGTGCAGCCCTGCCCCGGACTAGTCATGGCTCCATACTCGTATTCACTAGAAAATAACCATTTCGGTACTAGTGGATTTTCACTCAGTGCTACAATATTGACATATCCATTCATTCATACACACCCATATATGTAGGTGCCTATGCACAATTATATCGCCATTCACAATTCACATTCCCAATATCATTCCAATTCAGTTTCATTCTCACATTTGTTGTTTTTCTCACTTTTTTCCATGCAGTTGTTCGCCGGCAGTTTCACGTGCACGTGGAAAACACTGAAGTCTATTTGGGAAATTCAGCGTTGATTAAGTGCGCCATTCCGGACTATGTGCGGCCATATGTTAAGGTGACCAGCTGGCATCGCGGCGAGGAGATATTGCTACCTGATTTATCTGATGTTGGTGAGTACCAGGCGACACAAGTGCGTACATACTGACACACCTACGTACATATATATATGTATATGCAAATGCATTTTTACTTGCTCGGATGTTTTTTTGTTTTTTATATGGAATTTTTAACATTTTTTTTGTGTTCCTTTCTTCGACCCGTCAGCTTTCATTTTGCTTACCGCTGCAGTTTTTGGCGGAATTTTTAAGTTTTCGTTTTGGTGCTTGTCGCGCATAGTTTACTTTTGATGTAATGGTTGACACAGTTATACTTGCAACTATCAGTGGTGCGTTTGTGTGTGTGTGTATTTGTGCTTGCCCTGAATGTGGAATAACCGACTGTGGAAGCTTGCCAGGTGAATTATTTGTTGAAATATTTTTTCCATATATTCGTCAGTGAGTCAGTCAGGTGATGGCATTGTCGGTTTATTGAACCCACAAATAATTGCGATGTAACAAATAGTGTGAGGCGAGGTGTCCAACAACTTTTTATACACACTGCTTACTTTTGCTGACAACTGCGTAAGTAAAACTGAACATGCCGAAAATTTGTACAGGCTTGCCTTGATTTATTATTATTAATTCTATATATCAAATTCAGCTAGAAAATATGCATGGAACAGTCTCAATAGGGACGAAGCGGAACTTTTTTAACTAACGCAGGTTTTTGTTTTTCAAATAAATCAAATAAATAAGGCAATACCCAGATAATGTGCGAAAATTCCAACTTCTGCTTTTTGTTGCTATATATTTTAACATTTGCTGCTGTTTATATATCTCTATATCTCTTAAGGGACTACTCCGTTCATAGTCATGACATCTCGCTGGCAACCTCATTTTATGACACGCGAACATTTGACAGTCGCTATCATTAAAAATAAACAAATCAAAATAAAAATAGTCAAAACAGCAAAGTTTAAATAAAAACAAATGCCGTTATTGGAAATGAAAGCTGCCTTCTTTTTTAATTTAAGTTTTGGGTATTCCCATTATTATTCCTCTATGAAAACAAAGAAGTGTGATAATAAAATTAAAAGTTCACCACATTTTAAGAAAAGCTTAGTTGTTGAGTAGATTTTGCCAATTTTTGCTGAATTTCAATTTGAACACAGTTTTTAAATTTGGACCGGAGGTCGCGGTCGGCCAAGGATTACTAGGAGAAGGTAGATATTGTGCGAGCTGGCAGATGCCGACATCACATGGAACGGCGCAAAAACAACAGTCAGAACCGTGTACGTTGAAGAGTCTTGTCGAGAGCCTATGCTCCCGAGCGGAGTGTACAATAAAAAAATATCATATTGCAATTCAACTGAAACGCCAGCATTAGATATGGCGGAGTATATTATAAATTTATCAGCATAAAGGAGAAAATTTCAAAAGTGAAAACATGAATTTATACCATTAATAAAAATTGCAAAGAAAAGTGTGCGAGAGGAATGCCAGATGATACCTGGAAAGGTCGGGAAGCTATATTTTCCAGTGCAAATGAGCAAGTATTACCAAATGAATATGATGCTACCCAAGTGAGGAAGGTGGAAGGGAATCCGAAATACGCTATGAAAAACCCTATACAATCCTTCGAAAGCTCAGTGTAGATAGGATCTACTTGATAGCCTTAAAGCTATCTATACAATTTTCGTTAAAAGTAGCAAAGTTTTAAACCGTATACCTTTCTCCAAGAAATCCATGTTGAATCAGGCTTATGGGCCCAAAACGCAGCAAAAGGGGTTAGGGGTAGTCAGAATTTTCATGTTTTTTTTTACATTTTCTTAAAGTATAATATCTTAAAATAGAGATATTCACCAATTAACAAAGGGCGCTCGGGGCGCTGCGGGCGTGCGTATGCTAAAACAATGCTGCACGTCTGAAAGTGGCAGATAAGCGCGCTAACATTCGAGAAGGTAGCATGCTACGTAGGTAATTGCAAATCGAAATTTTGGAAGCTGCTATTACGGCTGAAGAACTAATATATGGCCCAGGAATAGATGGCACAGTGTAAGTAATCAAATAATTCGTAGAACTCTACATAAATCGATAGCAACACTTTAAATGCGTTTTTCTCAAAACTATGTTTTTTGAACTAGTGATCATTGTAACTTAAAAATAGCTTGGTAGATTTCAATAAAATGTATACTGCTTTTGAAAAACAGAAAAAACGGGGGCCTGGTCGAAGAGTTTTTTTTTCAAAAACTTCGATTTTTTGGAACAATTAATTGTCGTTTTTTTTTCTCGAAAATCTGAAAAATATTTCCTGAGGCCGCCATATTGTTAATTTTGAAAAAACAAAGCTTCGATCAGGCACAAAATTATCTACTAATAAAGCTACTTTCCCATGTCCGATTAATTTTAGATGAATGCCCAAGGACTTGAGATGATCACCGCAAGGGACTTTTATTTTTTTTTGAAATTTTGTTTAAGTTTAGTCGAAACATGATGTATTAATGCTATGTTCTTATTTTTGTAAAATAAAGCAATTGAGTAGCAAAAAAGATATTAAAAATCATAATTTTTTCGGGCCTCTGACTACCCCTAACCCCAAAAACCAGCTTTTTCTTAACAATAGTTCCAAATAATTTCGAAATTGTTGTCATCTTTGTAACAGGTCTTTAGTTTGTGACATCATTCTTTTTACCTGTTGTAAAAAGGTTGGAGTTATGGGAACTATTTTCCGATTCTGTAGAAATAATACAGTAGATAGCGATTTGTTAAATATTAGCATTAATGGCTTCGTAAGCGAGAAGCAGTTTTTGAGGCTATGCATAGAGGGAGATAGTTGCAATCGCTTTTTGAACATCATATTCTGTCACGGCTATCTTTTGTTGAAGTTATGAAAATCACCATATCCACCGGCAGGTCAGTAGAGGCACCCCGCAAGGAGGTGTTCTCTCACCATTCTTCTGGGTTGTTGTTGTAAATGACTTGCTGGAGGAGCTGGTGAAAGGGGGCTGCAGGGTAATTGCCTATGCGGATAACGTGATACTAATTGTTTGTGGAAAATTGGTGGATACTCTGTACGGCTTGATGCAAGGATATCTGAATGCAGTTGTTAGATGGGCAACGGATTGCGGTCTGTCGGTGAATCCTCTTAAGATGCAGCTCGTGTTATTTACGAGGAAATATAAAATACCTAAAGCTCAATTTCCCTCACTAGGGGCGCTCCTCTGATGCTTTCTGACAAGGTGCGGCACCTAGGTTTTATCCTTGACAGCAAGCTTACATAGAAGTCCAATATTGAGGAAAGAGTGAGGAAGGCAACAATCGCCTTGTTTGTTCGCCTAGAGTAGTTTTTTGGCCATATAATTCTATTGTAAAGCCTATCTTGTTATATGGAGTCATAGTCTGGTGGAACTCACTAGAGAGGACGACATTAGTTAAGAAGCTGGAGAGAGTTCAGAGGTCGGCACTCATTGGAATCAGTGGGGCGCTTCGAACGACTCTTACTTTGGCGCTCAACGCAATGTTAAATGTGGTACCCGTAGATATCGCAGACAGAATTGCTACACGTACCGCAATCAGACTGAGAAAAAGAATCTATCCCCTCTGATTGGCTAGGATGCATAATCTTCCCAGTACACAAAAAAGGTGATAAGAGAGTATGCGATAATTATCGTGGAATCTCACTGCTTAACACGGCCTACAAGCTCTTTACAAATGCTCTCTATGAACGAATCAACGAATATGCTGAAAGAATAATTGAAGACTACATGTACCAATGCGGATTTCGTAGAGGCAGGTCTACAATCGACCAATGTTTTGTTCTTAGTCAAATGTTTGAAAAACACTATGATGTTCACTGCCTGTTCATTGATTTCAAACAAGCCTTCGACAGTGTTAAAAGAGATAGGATCCAGCACTTATTGCTTATTCTTGGAATACCTGCCAAACTAATAAGGCTCGTTAGCGCAACGCTCATAAATACACAAGCAAAAGTGATCATTCAAGGGAAGCTCACAGTGTCGTTCCCTATTGAAACAGGTGTAAAACAAGGTGATGCCTCATCAACAGTCATATTCAATTTGATGCTGCAATTTGTCGTAAGGGAAGTCAACAAAAGTTGGTACCTTGATAACTAAAACCACCTAAATATGTACTTATGCAGATGACATCGCTATTCTCTCAAGAAATAGGAATGACTTAAAAGAAATTTTCTTAAAAACTAACAAAATTGAAGAAAGAATTACATCATTCATTTTGAATATGGAGGTAAAATAAGGCATAATTATCGTTAACATGTACAATTATATTAAAAAATATAGATAAAACAGTCTACAGAAAATAACCCAATTTTCCTAAAATTAATTAAATAAAGTGAAGTATAAAATTATGAAGTACTAATTGTGTATTATATATCAGTTTTTGAACTTAAATCCTCAGAGAAAAAACTTATAATTGATGCAAAGACTTCCCTGTTTTATCTGCTTCTTCATTCTCAACATTGTACGTGTGTTCAAGAAATACGATGAGCTTGCGTTTGTCTGAAAAACTACTTATTTTTTCATCAATTCCTATTTTATCTCCTTCAGAGTAGTCCCCTCAGATGTAATACACTTGTACCAACGTTTTTTCCAATCCTCGAATCAGTTCTGATATGCACTTTTTGATATGTCCTTGAGCTATCTCAGCGATTCTGTTTGTATCTTCTAAATCGTCGCAAAACGCCGTCTCTTCAATGGTGGGAACAGGAAAAAGTCAAAGTTGCTCTGGTAAATTCGGTAGTTGAGGCATGATAACGGTGTTGGTTTTGGCCAAATAATTTCTCACTCGCAAAGATGAGTGAGCAGGTGAATTATCATGATGCAAAAGCCATGCATTTTTTCACAATTCAGAACGTTTTTTTTCCGTATTGCTTCATGCAAACGTCACATAACCTCAGGGGACTACTTCTTATTGAACGTACGACCTTTTGGTAAGAAATTGTGATGGCCTACGCCATGGTAATCGAAGAAAACAGTGAGTAAATTTTGACATTTCATCGAACTTGGCGTGTCTTTTTTGGTATTGGATTTCCTGGGCTCTTCCATTGGGACGATTGGACTTTGGTTTCGAAGTTATAACCATATACCCATGATTCGTCTCCAGTTATGACCCTTTTGAGCAAATCTGGATCATCGTTGACATCATTCCACAATTCCTGAGCGATGCTCATGTGACGTTGTTTTTGGTCCAAATCAGCAATTTTGCACCAGCACGCTTCATGCCCGAAATTCCCCAGAAAGATTGCATGGCATGAGCCAACCGATATGCCGATATGCCAACTTCCTCAGCAACTTCTCTAATTGTGATTCTCCATAACAATTTTCTTTTCTTTCTCAACATTTTCATCAACATCCTGTTGATGTGCTGGGGCGCGCAGAGCGAGTGTCGTCATCCACATCTTCTCTACTTTCTGTGATAAGCTCGTACCACTTGTAATTGTTGTTACGACTCAGAGTACTCTCACCGTATGCCACTGACAATATTTCAAGTTTTTTTGAGCACTTAATTCCATTTTTTACACACAATTTGATGTAATTTCTTTCATCTATTTTATTCGATAGTAGAAAACCGCCGAACACGCTACTATTCCACGGTTTCGAGTATGAGAATACCGATATTTTCTTAAATTTTTGTTTGAACTTTCTAAGGCTTCTTCAGATATTAGACCTGCCAGAACATGTTAAAACAAATAGTTAAACAAATAAATAAATAAATAGCAAAGAAAATATTATCTGCTGCCAAATCAAAGAACATATTTACATCGCATCTAAACTACCAAATATAAATGCTGAGGTATAAGTCTCTTGTTTTGATTACCAAATTAGTGAACTCTTTGGTTTTTATTTCTTTTCCACGAATGAGGACTTTTAGCAGCAGAAAAATAGTGCAAATTAAAGATTTGTCCGGAAGAGTAATTTCGGAAACTGTCTTAAAATTCTCTCTTTTTACACTATTCTTGAAATATTTCACATAACTTGGGTATATTTTATTCAATTTGGACTTCTCAAAATATATTTAAACGAAAATCTTCTTAAACATCTTCTGTATTGGCTCTAATAATTGGCTCGTACACTTCTGTTAGGTATTTAGCCTAACTGCTCCTCCCATTTGTGGCAAGCGTCTTGATGTTGCTTCACAAATGGACGGACCTACAGTTTTAAGGCTAATATTTTTTATGAGGAGCTTTTTCATGGCAGGAATACACTCGGAGGTTTGCCATTGCCTGCCGAGGGACGACCGCTATTTAAAAGCAAAACTTCTTTCTTTTTGGTGTTTTACGCAGATTGGAAGCTACGTTCTCCGAATTCCGAATGGTATTCACGCACTAACCCATTCGGCTACGGCGGACGCCAAATGATAGTCAGAGTTATAGGGATACAAGTGCAAAATTTCTTCTAAATCTGTCCTTTTAATGTTAGGAAGTGAAAAGGAACCTCTGATGTTGTCGGTTTTTTATTTCATCAAATTTCAAATCCTCCTGTATCGCTAAATCGAGTTCCAACTGCCAAAAATAAAACTTTGTTGGACATCACTGGTCAAGCTCCTTAATTCCAGTCAAGCAAGTCTGATGACAATCACAAAAAATGCTTTCGCGTATTGCAAATGTAGATAAGTTGAAAGAAATACAAATATTAGGTTTGCAGGCAGTTTATGAAAATGAAATATTTTCAATAGGCCAAAAAAGGTGGAGAAAATATGACTTTCTACTAGAAATAAATGGTTCAATAAATCATAAAAAAATGTATGAGTTTGTTTCGTATCTCTAAATTTTTACATTTCTGGAGTTTTATCATCTTCAAACACGGATTTGCGTATTAGGGAAACAAAAATATTTGTTTTTAATTTTTTTCATGATACATACATCTTTTTAAAAGTACAGCAGGACCTTATAAAAATCAGCATCAAAATATATTTTTAACAAATTTTGTACCATAACTATTTTTATATGCCAAACGTGGAAGTGAAATGGCGTGCACAAATTACTACTGATTTTCGGGAACGTATAAGGTCTATTTTATATTTTCTTATTTGCAGTTTTGGCTTTCAAATAATACCCAAAATTCCAAATTCCAAGGCTTTCGATTTTTGAGTGGTTGCTAATGTTCGGAGCACTAAAAGTATGTCCACATATGCATTAAGTATCACTAAATCCACAAAATTAATCTATCCTTTTACATATGGCAAATTACCTACATCATTGACAATCAGCTGTCAATACTGTTGTGAAAGGTTTTTATTCGTAGAAATTATTTTGGTGGAATATTTCGGTGTTTTTGGTTTGTTTAATTATTTTAACGATATGACGAAAACACAAGGAGAAGGAATAGCTAATTTAATTGCGCAATTGGTTGCTTATATTAAACAATTGGAGGTAATCCGTAAACCACGTTTACTGAGGTTTCAAAAAATTATGGCAGCAATACGCATTCGAAATTCGTTATTACATTTTAAAATAAGTAATAAGAAGACAAAGCGTTTATGGACACACGCTTTTTTCTGTTATACGAATGCATAGTTAATAATACCTAACCAACTTTTTATTAGAATTATATCTACAAACCTGTTGTATTTGCCGGGATCAATTTTATTCAGTTTTTACTTTAACGTTCACACTCGTAAAAATAATGAATTATTAATCAGAAAACACAGGGCTGTATGTCAAAAAGTATGGCTATTACCTAGGATTATTTTATAATCTCAGATTTGGGAGAGAAAATTTGTATGGGAAATCTCTGTATTAAGCACGAAAAAGTAGATCATCTACTTATATGTGAACGTATTATAAGTCGAACAAAAATGTTGCTGGCAACATATTTAAAAAGTGTTGCTGGCATCATGTTGTCGATATGTTGCGAAGGTTTTCGCAAGTTGAACAGAGTACAGCTGTAGCGTTAAATTATTGAAAAATTTCCCCTAAATTTCATGGCCAAGAATTTCATATGAACTTTGACAACTTTATTTTTGAATAACTATTTTACAAAATAAAAGCAAACATTATTTTTAGTGCTGGGAATCTTTATTTGGACCTTTACGCCCTCCATTCCTTGTCTTTTTGTATACTACAGCTGTCCAGTTCACAAGCCTCTAAACTGATTGACGCACGACGCCATTTACAAAAATTATAAACGTTCCCATAGAGTTATTAATTTTGTGCTACCTTGTGCATATGCGGGTAATTTTGGTTTTGTTTACAATTGTACAACGCTTGTTTTTGCAACGCTCTTGTCTGTGAGTGCCTGCTTATCCGCTACGCAAAATTTATGCTTGAAAGTCCTTCCGGCGCTTGTTCCAATATACCACCGTACTTACCTATGATCAGCAACTGAAATTTTTTTGGCTCTTGTCTATGTCGTCATGCTCGTATTGTGTTTGTTGTTATTCTGTATGACTTGTCGATACCGTAACTGTGCATTGGTGATTGTGACTGCCGGTGGCGTACATGAAATGCATTCGTGTCCTTGCTTTCTGGTGAATTGAGGCGGAAATATGTTGGAGTTGACATTTATTGGGAAATGTTTTTATGCTGTGGGAATACTCTCAAGCGGACACTGTTAAACGTACCTACGCATGTGTATGTATGTATGCACGTATGCATTTGTGTTCATTCAATATTGCATTTCGGGAAAAATCGGTGCCTGTTTCAGGTTTATCATTTTGGGTCGCTGTTTCTGCTGCTGTTCTGTTCTGGTTTTATCACCAGTATTGGTCAGCAGTGTAAATAAAGCTCTGATTTTTTTTTCATTTACATCTACTATAGCGCGCACGTGTATATGTAATTACAGTGTGGAGCAAAACTTGGTTAATTTTTGTACTTCGTGCACTGCTGGGTGTATGAGAGTGGGATAATATTAGACAACTAAATTGGAAAATGGTTTAGACTTTCGTTGTTTTTTCGATTTTCAACAAAAGAGTTGATAATAAAATAGGGGAAAATTTGAGGCATTCTAAGAAAAGCAAAAAAGAAGTTAAATGGAAAAAACTTGCATGTACTCAGTTTTGTACTTTGCAGCAGCTGTTGGGTTATGGAGCTTGTTTGTCATACTTTTCTAACAAAATTAGAGATCCTGCCCACTTTCTTACTTTGGTATTCCTGCTGTCCAAGCCGCTAGTTTAATATTGGTTTAACAGACTTTCCTCGATTCTAAGCTTCTCTTCAATCAGATTGAAGTCGGCTCTAGCGTCTTGCATGAATTTGAAATTTTGTTCAGCCAGCCTATCTTTAACAATTTCACTCGTTTGTGAGGAATTGCCATCCTGTTGAAATACGATTTTCTGTTCCAGAATAGTGCTCATATCTGCAAATTCTGCGCATAATTCCTACGTACAAACAAAGAGGCAGGTCTCGACGAGAGTGGAACTGGCTTGGTCTGACCACATCAGTTGTATAGAACTCGCAGGGCAGCCACTGCAGAGGAAAACCGTCTAACACATAGAGAAGGATTATTGAGGCGGAGTTGGAAAAGGCGAATATGAAGTGAAGTTAAAATACCAGCACAAAATCGTGATCAATGGAAATAGTTTGTTGAGCCCGTATGTTATATACAGGAATAAAAAGATCAAATGTATACGAGGGGTGCTTTTTATATTTCGGGATTAGAGAACAAAAACAAATTTTAATCATCGAAAATCACTTTATTGTTTTTCAAAATATTCTCCATGAAGATCTATACACTTTTGCATGCGTTTGAACCAATTGTCGAAGCACTTTTGCCACTCTGAATGAGGGACCTCCAAAACATGCATTCTGAATGCCGCAACCGCTTCTTCAGGTGTCGAAAAACGTTGACCTCTCAGTTTGTTTTTTACGTACGGGAATAAAAAGAAGTCATTCGGTGCCAAGTCAAGACTATACGCTATATGACCTATTAATTCGATGTTTTTGGTGCTCAGAAATGCAGTTGTTTGAGCCGATGTGTGAGAGCTCGCATTGTCCTGGTGAAGAGTGATCCGTCTTTGGCGATTGGTTTTCCTAATTTCTTGGAAGACAGCTGGCAAACAAATGGTTGTGTACCACTCAGAATTTACTGTTCTGCGTTGTTCTAGTGGTACGGTTGCGACATGTACAGTTTTTCCGAAAAAACAGGCGACCATTTGCTTGGAAGTGCTTTGTGCGCGGATTTGGCTCATCTTGAAACACCAATACAGTCCACTGCTGTTTACTTTCGGGCTCATACGCGTAAATCCATGATTCATCACCTGTCACGATGTCATAGACGTGTTTCGAAGCCCTGCGATCGTATTTTTTGAGCATTTCCTTCGACCAATCGACACGAGCCTTTTTTGAGCGATTGACAAATTGTGTGGGATCCAACGCGAACAAATTTTTTTGACAGTCAAATGTTTGTGCAATATTGAATGTATGCTGGTCCCACTAATGCCTAAGATTGTCTCAATCTCACGATAGGTCACATGACGATCTTGCAATATCAGTTCGCGCACAGCATCAATGGTTTTCGGAGCAACAACTGATTTTGGACGACCTTCACGAAATTCGTCTTGGAGTGAACTACGACCATGATTGAATTCACCATACCATCGATAAACACTGGTCCTTCATGGAGCTTCATCGCCAAAAAATGAATTGAGTTCATCCATGCAATGTTGCTGAGTTAATCCACGTCGAAAGTTGTAAAAAATAATCGCACGAAAATGTTCACGATTTAATTCCATTTTTGGAGCGAGATGAATCTTTTAAGTTACTGTAAACAACACAAATAGCGCTGGTATTTCAAAACGTTCTGAGTACGTAAAAGCCAAAAAATGTCAAACTTTGCGATACAGCTGTCAGTTGCCAGATTGCAACACCAGGGTTGCCAAATCCTGCCAAATAAAAGGCACCCCTCGTATAAGTTTATATATACGAGTATAACTGTTGCTTCATCATCATCATAAGTACCTAGAGTTCCAGTGTGGAACATAGGGTCACAACGAATTTCTTCCATTCGGGTCTGCCTAAGCTGCATGGTACCGGTTTCGGACTCCAGCAGTCGTTTCCAGGGAGTTCCAGTCAATGGCTGCCCGTGTTAAGTCATCATTTCCTCTGTGTAGAGCATGGCCAATCCAGACCCATTTTCTCTTTCGGATTTTCAATAGTATTGGTTTCTGCTGGGTTCTGGCCCATAAGTCAGCATTCGAGATAATATTTGGCCAGAATATTTTGAGAATTTTTCGAAGGCATCTGTTTAGAAAAACTTGTAATGAGCTTGTGTCAGCCGACGTCACATTCCACGTTTCACAATCATAAAGTAAAGTCGATTTTACATTGGGATTAGAAATGCGCAGTTTTGTGCACCGTGAAATTTGTGATGCGTGATATCATCGCTCCAACATCCAGGTACCGATATAACCCTGCCTAAATGGCAGACAAATTATACATCTTCGAGATCGATACCATCAATTGAGAAATTTTGGGTATTTCCTGTGTTTATGCGCATGACTTTGGTTTTCTGTATATTGATCTTCCGGCTGGCTTTTTCAGCTGCTTCTCGCATTGCTTGAATCTTCGCTATCATGTCAAGATAGTTGTTTGGCAGAAGACAGATGTCATCTGCACAGTCAAGATTTGCTAAACGTCCTTGCAGTCCCCAGGTAATTCCGCTTCCAGATGACGAGGCGGTTTACAAGATAACGCCCATAACGAAGTTAAAGAGAAGTGCCGAGAGATCACATCCTTGTCGTACATGTGCTAATACTCGTATTTTGATTTTGTCACCCAGAAGTTTCTCGTGTACTATCCGGCAGCTGGCGTCCGCGTAAACGTGCCTCGACAAGTTGAATCAATTTCGATGGGACCCCGTTGCACTCGAGGGCGTTACGAATTACGTCGTGATGTAAAGTATCGAACATTTTTTGGAAGTCTTTAAAGACGAGCCAGAGCAGGATTCTCCATTTAGCTGACGGGTCAAAGATAATTCGGAGACTGTTGATGTGGTTTATCTGAAGCCCGCCTGTTGCTGTCTGACAGACAGCTTACGCCCTGTTTTTTTGGTGTTGGGCCGAGCTCCTCCTCCTATTTATGGCGTACATGTGGAAACTTGCCAGCAATTTTTTGCAGTGACCCAACCTGGTATATGGCGTACGATGCAATACCATACATTCCATTGGCGGTAAAAAATATTTGGACTTATTTGGCGAACTGCCAATGTAGGGCATTCAGTTTTGCACCCCACTGTGTGTATGTGTGTGTGTTTTTCGCTGTTCTCAAACCGAATGATTTAATTGTGAAATTCACTTGAGCGGATACAAAAGCTCATGAAAATCATAGTTTATTGTCGAATAAAGAGTTGAAATCAGTTTTATTGGGTGAATCAAAATATATTACGCTTATTAAGGGGAAACACAACTCTAGCTGCCGAAAAAGTGACCAAATTTCCAAATAATTGTGATATGACATATGGGCTGAAAGGTCCCGGCCCTAACAAAGAAAATCCGTTTTTATCGAAAATTAGCTTTATTCATCAAAGTTATTTCCATCAAGAACAACGCAATCATTCTAACGCCGCTCTAGCATTTCAATACCGTTTTTGTGGTTTCATCGTTTGGTCTCAGTTCAGCGATAATATCTTCCTTCGTGCGAAATTTCATACCGGCGAGCATTTTTTTAGGTCTGCGAGGAGCCAGTAGTCGCTTGAAGTTAAATCTGGCGAATACGGTGGTTGTGGGAGCAATTCGAGGTTTAATTCATGTAGGCTAAACACTGCTCAGAATCATCAACACCTTGTTGTTTTTGTTTGGTCACCAGTGAGCAAACCCGGCACTCACTCTGAATAGAGCTTTCTCATAGTCAAGTGCTCATGCGATATAAAGCCAACACTTTTGATATCTCTACGATATCAGCTAACTCAAGTAACTTAACTTTTCGAACATTCATAACGATTTTGTGGATTTTTTTGATGTTTTCTGGTGTTACTGCCTCATTTGGAGGTACATGGCGTTGTGCATCATCATTGCTTCGTTTGAACGGTATTTCTTCCCAAGGAGAAGCAGTGTAAAATTAAAACACAAAATTCAAGTAGCACCACTCTTAGCACCATCATTCACAGACTAAAGAATATAATATCATGAAATTTTAACAGCTGTCTGTTTAAGATTAATAACATTTTATTTATACTAGTTAGAGTTTATTGAAGTAGCGCGAAAAAATCTTCTTTGCTATTAAGGAAGGTTTAGGTCCAGGAACTGCGTGTATTAGTCAAGTTATTGGATATGTTTTTCTTGATCTTTGCAAATGCCCCAAATACTCAAGCTTTCAAACACATTCCATTTGAAAGGTTTTCTGCAGCCATTTTCTGTTGTTTGTTCCCCAAATCTACGGCATTTCTCACTCCCTTGGCCTTTAACTATGGAAAAGCGGTCTCACAAGTCACAGTGATTTCTCATCGAAGAATACCGAAAATGCTGAATGTGTTAACTTTGTTAATATTTTTTGGTTTGTTACAATAAAAATGAATTATTTCAATATTAAATCCTAGAATATTAGGCCCATTTATTGAATTCATAGTTTTTGTTCATCGATTTTACTAGGCAGTGATGTTAATGTCCATGTTCGTGTGCTTGTGGCACGAACAAGAAGTACTCACTCTTAAAGGGTAAAGGTTTGAAACCCATCAAACTTCACAACGTCAACTATCTGCCGTCAAGTTTCATAGTTGGTGCACATTAGGATATTCCATTAAAAGTTTAAGTATTGACTATTGGCCGTAAAGCCTTCAAAATTTCTCTATATTGAAAAACAAAATAAACTATTTTTAATATCTGAAATAGTTTAATGCAGAATCCGAATTTGTGAAATTGTTGAGAAAAAAAGTTAGCCATATAACGTCCCTAATTTTTCGCAATTTTTTTAAACTTATTTTAAAAATCTCAAGTTTTTTGTAGCTTTTATTTGGAGTTCCATATCTTGATAACTACTGGTAATAAAAGAGGAAACTAGTAGTTATCGAGATAATTAAGTTTAAACTAAAACTACACAAAACATTGGCTTTTTGAAAAAAGTCCAAACAAGTTAAAACAAAGTAAGTGTACGAAAAATTGTGGATGCCAGATGGCTCTTGATTTATAATGGGCTCATTAAAAAAGCAGTCGACCGTTTTTTCGATGCGATTTCAAGAATTTCGACCCTATATTCCTGCAGCAAGGTTTTTCAAGTTTTCATATATTTTATGTAATGAAAAGTGGTAGTTGCAAATGTGTTATAAGATCATTAAAACTTAATATTTTAAAACGGGTAAACTATATTATTCTTGAGAAATTATGACACCAAGGAATTTTAATAATTATCCACTAAAAAAGTATATTTACATTTCTATTGAGGCCAAAAGTTAGCCCATAAATTACGATAGTTTGTAGTGCCATCGCGCCGGTATTTGCCGAATAGTGTCAAGTTAAGATTTCATTATTTCATAATTTTTGAAGATAAAAATCGCTTCCTTATTGAAAGTATTATTTTCGGCTTTTTATTTGAAGCTTGCTTAAATTAAGAAATCCTTCAATAAAAATAATATTTCAAAGAAAACATTAAACTATGGGATTTATGACACCATTAAATATCAACTGACTTGCATAAAAAACAGAGGTGCCTTCTTTTTTAGTATTGAGCAGATCTGGGGGTGTCGTTTAAATTATTTAGTAGTTCACTTTCTTATGCACCATCCTAATGCAGCTTGTCCTGAAGTCAAAGTATAATTTTTTCTATACACAGCCACTGCCGCCCATTATTTAGATCCTTCATATGAACAATTTTTTTATTTTTAGTGTTCAGTAATTTTTATGGCGGCCGCCGTGGCCGAATGGGTTGGTGCGTGATTACCATTCGGAATTCAGAGAGCGAACGTCGATTTGAATCTCGGTGAAAGATCAAAATTAAGAAAAAGATTTTTCTAATAGCGGTCGCACCTCGGCAGGCAATGACAAGCCTCCGAGTGTGTTTCTGCCATAAAAAATGTCTGCCGTTCGGAGTCGGCTTGAAACTGTAGGTCCCTCCATTTGTGGAAAAACATCAAGATGCACACCACAAATTAGGAGGAAAAGTTTGGCCAAATACCCAAAGAGGGTGTACGCACCAATTATGTATCGATGGTTTTCGAGAAAAGTGACACAATTCAAAAATACAAAATACTGTGTCGGGTCAGTTTTCTAGATAAGTGACGCGCCAATTCGATCACCTGACAAAACGATACTAACGCCATTTCTTAGAATTGCTTCAAGATTCGCTTATGGTGCTTTTCCAGTAGTTAATTTTTGCTTTTAGCGCCAAAACTCCGAATTTGAGTTAATTTTGAGTTGTGTCGCTTTTCTCAAAAACCATCGATATATATAAATATATATATTTTTAATATGTTTTTGAGAACTACAATCTAAGCGTTCTAACAGTTTCATTGCAAATGTTAATAATGTTACCAAGCTTCATAGTTGGCACACTTTTTGCCTTTGGACCGTGGTAGATATAATAATTTCAAATTTTATAAGTTTCTTTCGGTCCATATTGGCCCTACCAAGTGTACATACACAATAACTTCTCTATTCAATTTGCTGTTTCCTTTCAAGCGTATTTCATTCAAATTAAGAATATTTGTTTCTGTTTATGCTGAAAAGCAGGAAAATATATAGTGCGCTGACCTTTAAAAACAATTTTAGTTAGAACCAAATTTAGACTTTTCACAGCAAATGCGTAGTCTCTTTGAATACTTGTTTTCCTCTACAAAATAGTGCAAACCACCTCTGGCATTCCCCATTTGGGCCCTTCATATTTAACATTCCCTTTTTTATTTCTTACCAATTTCCCTAAACGCTGCAGTGAAAATACCAAAATAAAATATTGCATTGCTTCTACTTTTACAGCTGGACGCTATGTGGTGCTTTCCTCCTATGGCGATCTCTATATACGCTCGGTGCGCACCGAAGACAGCTTGGTTAAGTTCTCCTGCCTGGTTACTAATACACTGAATGGCGAGAAGCAGCGCAGTGATGCTATAATGTTGCAGGTGAAAGGTATGCAAATAAAATATTATGCAAATTGGCTAAAATGTATGTAAATTTGTTCCATTCGAAAGCAAATGTTGGCATACTCGCAAACATACTTAATATACCAATACATTTACATGCAAAAATGTGTATATGAAAGAAAATTTGCTATAGCTAGAATTAAAATTTGTTGGTGCCTTCACATGAAAGATAGTTACCCGAATGTATCTTTTGCAGAGCTAAGTAAAAATCTTGCGCCGCGCACCACCCAGAAGCCGGTCATGGAAATACATGTGGAACGTGGCAATGATGTCCATTTGCAATGCAACATCCAGGGGAATCCTTTTCCCATATTTACGTAAGTTGTTAACAATTTTATGCCCATACTTAGTGCATTTACTTTTTGGGTTTTCCCCAAGTAAGAATAAATTAAAATAAGAATTAGTGAATGTTTCTATAAATTTAAACCCATTTTTATTTCTTAAAAAGAACGTAAAATGTTGTTACTTATGAAATTATTAATTATTGAGTGCCATTTTTTTATTACAAAAACTAGTAAAACTCACAGGGTGTGAGTATTCATATGAATAGATAAAAAGTTGCTATAAGATTTCTCTGTGACACTCAAATGACATGGGCCGTTTGTGATAACTTTTGACATTTTCGCCATTTTTTTCTATTTTCGGTATTAGAAATAAATTCTGCTAATAAATATGGAAGCCGTACCAAATTTTATTACCTTACCATAAGTTCGTATAGGAAATGTTATGCCCGTTTTTCGCATCAGAATTGTATAAAAAAAATAGTGCACCTAAAATTTAGCGAAGAAATAATATTTACGCCTTTTTTGTTGATTTTAAAGCTGCCTTTGACAAGGTATCCAAAAAATTGCTAATTTACCAACTACGTGGAATGGGGATACATTCCAAAATTGTTAACTTAATTGAACAAATATATCTTTAGACAAGACCTGAAATATGGGCAGTTGAAGATTATTTAGATGATTTTGAAACGTTCTCTGGGGTAAGGCAAGAGCGTCTGATGTCTCCTTTACTTTTTTGCTCTATATTTAAATTAATTGCAAGAAGATTTGGGCGGTTATTTGAAAGTTGACGATCTACTATAAATACCCTTCAACAAATGATAAATAATCGACGGGTTTACTGTGGAAAATGGAACGTGAAAGTTAGCTTAGCCAAATCGGCAATAATGATTTTTCCTCGAGGTGGCGAACTATTGAAAAAATGAAAATGCCAATATAAACGAGAGAATATTATTATAACAGACAGGCACTTCTACCTGAGGGTGGTTCTTACACCAAAATGGTTTTCCAGGGACAACTGGAAAAAAGGAATAACGCCGCAATGTCAAGTTTAAACTTCACATGGAATGACTTTTTTGAGAAGAGGGAAATAAAATTAGGTGGGAAATGGAAAATATTTCAATCAGGAAAATATTAACAGTTCATAAAGAAAATTGTTAGCTCCCAAGCTGTTCGCCGACTTATAATATTTGTTTAGAAACAGGTGGTGGTTTTGGTGGCATATCTTCACTGCTTTGCTGCACAGCATTATCAGTGTCGTTCTCATTTTGCAAGCTCACAAACCTGTTTGATGTATTGCTGGTGTTGTTTATGCTGGAGTTGTTGTTGTTGTTTGTGGAAACTGCATTCGATACAATAAAGTTATTATTCTCTGCCTTAGAGCGCTTGCGAGCAATAGTAGGTGAACTCAATTGATGTCGTTTGCTTGTTACAATTTGCCATTTCACTTTGTTATCACTTTCGCCGTTGCCGTTCATGTCTGTATCATTAATAGGAGAAGTCAACGAAGTCATTTTGTTGTTGTTTTTATTAACGATTAAGTAACTGAGTAACGATTAAGCAGAGAATTTATCTCATTAATATGTAATGTTCTAAACAGCGAGTGACCTTGCTCTGCCTAATATCAGCGACATCAGCGGTATGATTAAATATATTGCAAGCATTATTGATAAAAATGACTTTAGTTATAAGGCGTTACGTGATGGCCAAATAAGAGTAATGGTTAAGTCCGTAAATTCATATAGAACTCTTATTACTAATATGAAAGCGCAAGGTATTAACTTCCACACTTATCAGCTAAAACAAGAGCGCG